>WBMY01015712.1:646602-658812 GCA_013397315.1 Donacobius atricapilla
CACAGCTGGAGGAGCGGCAGCAGGTAAGGCGGGGGCCGGTACCAGCGGGATCGGGGGTGCCACAGGGGACCGGGGGGGAGAGCGGGAGATGCCCCCGGAACCCGCTCACCCCCTTCCCGAAGATACGCCCCTACATCCTCCAGTGGAACACCCCAAGCTCAGTCCCGTCGGTGGGCAGGGATGGGCAGGGTGCTGGGCGGGGGGGGGAGATGAGGGGCGGAGAGGGTGGCACTGGCATCGCCACCCCCCCAAACCTTTGTGCCCAAGGGTAGCCAAAGTGCTGGGAGGCTCTCTGAGCAAATCCCGGCGCGCTGTGGGAAGCTGGTGCTGGCGGGGCGAGGCAGCAGCCGCCCCCACCCTCTCCAGGGTCACGGCGATGCCCAAAGCCCAGCGTTGCCAGCCCGAAGCCGTGGTGCTGGCCCTGCGTGCCAGGGCTCCCTCCCGGCCTGGTGTGCTGCCTCTCCCCTGTGGATGTGGTTTTCCTTCCCATAGCTTTGCCGCACCTCCCGTAAATCTTTTATTTGCCACTTGTCTGACCTGCGGGCAGGAGCGTTGCTGAGAGGTTCAGAGCATCGTGAGAGCAGCGATGGCTCAGCGCTGCTTCAGTCAGGCTGGGGGGAGGCTGAGTTCTCTCTCCAGGCTGAGAATCTCCTGGGAAACCTCCTGGGCAGCCCTGCAGCCCCTGTCCTGCAGCATGAGGCTGTCCCCTGGGCAGGCTGCACGGCGGTTCCTCCAAACCGCCCTGGGTCTCTGTCCCTGGGGCTCAGCGCCAGTCGGGACCTCCCAGCAGCTCCCATGTGGCTTCACTGGGGTGGGGGCCGCCTCCCTGCGGGGGCAGGTGTGGCACAGGGGCGGCAGGTTCTATGTGTGGGGGACCAGGGGTTCAAGCAGCTTCTTCCCAGGGCACACACCCTATTTTGGGAAGAGCTGGATGCGTGCTGGGCTGGGAAATATTCCCAAAATGCTCTCTGGAGTGGGGAGGGGCGCACAGGCGTTGCCTCCAGCCGTCGGTACCCGTGTGTGAGCGTGTGTGGTGCGTCTGTGGGGTGTGTGCATTGTCTCCTGGCCAGGTGCAAATCCTGCCTTTGGCTGCAGAGATGTTTTGTGTGGATTTGCCGGGCGATGCTCGTGGCTGGCAGCCCAGCTCCTTCCCCGTGGACTGTTCTCAAGGACTTCCCTTTACAGCTGAGACCGGCCAACTCGTGCCACTGGTGCTGGGTGCGCCCACACCAGCCGGGCTCAGCTCCCCGCTCCACTCGCCCGTGCTGGAAGCAGGAGGCGCTGGCCCTCGCGAAGCTGTTTAAGCTGAACTCCAAACAATAAAAACTTATCATTAAAAAGAAATGCATCTTGGCTTCATGTGGCCTGGCAGCGCGGGGAGGAGTGATTCAGTGGCTTGTCAGCCCTGGGCGTTAGGCACGCCGAGCTGCACAACTGGACACTCTCCAAGTCCAGCAACTCATTTTCTGCAGATGGAAGCCGGGACCGTGCAGCGGGCTGACGGTTAATTTGCAATCCAGCATACCTTGACATAACCCACAGCCGAATTGCCGAGGTGGTGCAGGATGGGATGCCTGGGAGCCTGCAGAGGGGGCTGTGCCGGCAGGGCTGCCGTGTGTGGGGTGTCCCCACTGCACCCCGACACGGGGGTGCCCGCGGGGGTGCAGGGTCTGGCTCGTCCCGGTCCCGGGGCTGCTCCCAGCTGCCGATCTTCAAGCAGTGCGGTGAGCGGGATGGAGGCTGCCTCCCTGGCAGAGGGATCTGTGTTTTTGGGAGCTTGAGTGATGCTCAGGGTGAGGCCTGCCCGGGCCAGCTCATCGCTGGCTTAGGTTGAGCAGTGTCACCTCCTGTTGCCTGTCACAGGGTCCGGCTGTGAACTGGGGACACGGGTAGGGGCCCCCATGGCCAGCTGAGACCCACAGCCCCACAGCCCCGGGCCCACCTGCACAGGCTGTGTCGGGAAGGGTTGAGAGCTCAGGGCTTGTCCTGGGCACACGGTGGTGGCTGGGCACCGGTGGGCACAGAGCCTCCCCCCCGGGCTGACAGGAGAGGGGGTTCTGCCAGCAACCAGCCCGGATCGATAGGCATCGGAGAGGATGATTCATGTCTCAGGCTGTGGCCCGAGGGCAAAAACGGGGAGAGGTTTGATGTGAGGACGCCGGGAGGCTGCGGGCCCTGCTGGGAGCTGCGGCTCCTGGCAGCGTTTCCCCTCCCGAAGCCGCCTCTGCTCGCACTGCCCCGGGGTCCCGGCTCGGCCTGGGGGAACAAAACGACTGAAGTAACACAGGATCAGACCCTCGCTCTAAACCGAGTCTTTTAAAAACATTTCAGACACTGTCTTCTACGTAGTTGTCCGAGACAGCGAGCAGAGTCGCAGCGGGGCTGTCGGGCAGAGGCTGGGCTGGGCTCAGCTCGGTGCCCCCGTGGGGACAGGACACTACAGAGCCTGGGACACCGCAACTCAGGGCTCGGGGGCACTTTACCCTCCTTGCTGTGCTCAGCCACGCTTGGTGCGCACCCCCAGGCTGCCAGAGCTGGCGAGAGCCCCGATGTGCCGTGGGTCCGGCCCAGAGAGGGGCAGGACTGTCCGAGACACGGGGCTGGGGAAAGGCTGGGGGGAGACACCGAGCCCTCCCCCCGGACCAGCGTGTGCTTTCCTTGGCAGGGAGCCACGGGAGGCAGAGCTGTCGCTGCACACGCACGGCGTCAGACATCATCACCATATTAATAATGAAAGGGCAGCTCCTTCAAAGCTCTTCGTCCCCGCGCCGGCGAGAGCGCAGAATGCAGAGGAGGAGCGTGAGCCTCATCCCAAGCAGCCGTGGGGAAAGCGCCGCGGTGCCCGGATGGTCCTTCGCTGGTCCTTCACCAGGCCACTGACCTGGAGTGACAAAATCCTGCCTGGGTCCCCGCCGGGTGCTCTCCCTGCTGCGAGTTTGGCCCCTGTGGGGGTCCCTGCAGAGGAGCAGGGCAGCCCACGGTGCCCCCAGCTCCTGCTCCCAATGCCGCCCCGTGCAGGCTCCCCTGTCCCCCTCGTTCAGCAGGAAAGGCCGTTTTGGCTGCCAGGGAAGGAGCCTCTCTCCCAAGGGCTGAGCGCTCTGTCCATGGCTGAGTGACACGGCAGGACACCGCTCGCTGTGTCAGGGCCTTTTTCTTCCACAGGAGGAATCGATGGCTCAGGCAATGACACAAACCACCCACAAAGAGTTCTTGGGCTGCGGCCCGCATGGGGTCTGTGGCATCACTTCTGCTCTTCTGCCTGCAAGATATTTGGGTTTCCAGAAACGCTCCTTTAACACCCTCGTTTTGTCTAGAGCATCCCCAAGGCTGGTTGTACTTTGTGAGGGTCTCAGCAGAACCAGACCAAGGGCTGAGCACCTTTTCNCCTGTCCTGTACCATCCCACATCTGCGAATCCAGGGGTATACACTTGGTGAGAGGGTCATCATGAGCAGCTGATGGGTGGGAAAAGGCTCAGGTTTGGAGTAGAGCCCGGTCNTTGGGCTGCGGCCCGCATGGGGTCTGTGGCATCACTTCTGCTCTTCTGCCTGCAAGATATTTGGGTTTCCAGAAACGCTCCTTTAACACCCTCGTTTTGTCTAGAGCATCCCCAAGGCTGGTTGTACTTTGTGAGGGTCTCAGCAGACCCAGACCAAGGGCTGAGCACCTTTTCTCCTCTCTCCCCTCTTCCAAACCCTCCCCTCTTGGGGGGACCAGAGCTGGGAGGGATTTGCTGCAGCTGCCCTGGTCTGGGGAGGAAAGAATCGAACCCTCTGTGCCAGGTGGAGATGGAGCACCCTATCCCACCACCTGGCACCCTGAGTGTTTCAGAGGGTCCCACCCTGCAGCAGTGTCCCAGAGGGGTGGGTGCTGCTCTATCCCCCCCAGCTCTTCCTTCCCAGCCCTTTCTCAAGCTTTTTTTCCCCTCCTCCCTCCAACCACAACAAAAGCCCCAAATCCACCGCAAATGAGAAACCTCTTTTTGTTCCTCTTTTCCCTTTGCTTTCTGCCACGGCAGAGTATTGATTGGAGCTGATGTGCTGTAATCCGCTGTTTCTGTGAAAAGTTGGCATCCCAGAGTCTCTGGAGGGGTCGGATCCTGCCCCGATGTGGGTCTTGCTCCTCTGCCAGGCTTGTGGATAGCAGGAAAGCTGCATCCATCCCCATCCCATCCCATCCCATNGGGCTGTGGAGAGACAGGGCTGACCCCAGCCTGGGAGGGGCTCACTGTGGGGTGTACAGCTGCCTCTGTGGGTCTGGGCCCTGGCTGGAGACCCCCCTGTGCCCACCCACCCACCCACCCAACTCCACTGTGCTGCCACTCCATCCACACTTCACGATGGCAAATGGGCCGGAGAGCTGGGAAGTGAGGGGAAAGAAACTCAGCCAAAAATCGCCAAACAACACAGGGAAGATTTTAATTTAAAACCTTTTCCCACATGGAGAGCAGCAGCCTGGGCCATCTGGAGGAGCATATGCAGGTGAGGGGGGGCAGTGGTGCCTCCTCCAGCTCCCTCGCTCTCAGCAGCCCCCAGAAAGGGCTTTGGGCTGGTGAAAACTAACCCTGGAGGGGGCCTGGGTACCCCAATCCCAAACATCAGCCTGGGGGAGCCCAGCTTTCCCTTCTGAAACACCAAGACCTCTCTGTTTAATTGCTGTATTTGCTGCAAAAGTGATGATGAATCCCAAAGCAAACTACAATAGCAGCTGAGTTTATTGCGAGAGATTAATTCAGCGGTTTAATTGAAACCACAGGAGCAGGACGGGAAGGCAGCAGTGTGGGGCTGGGAGGAGGGGGTCGGGGTCAGCTCTGCTCAGCACCCACATCCACCCCTAGCCCCGGCGGTTTATGGTGCCCAAATTAGCAGATTTACTCCTCAGAGGACTCCTCCATTGGCTGAGCGTCACATCCAGCATCCCAAAGCCCCAAGTCTCCTAGCAACTCCCCAGCGCTGCCTGTGCCCACCCATTAACCCCTTCCCAAGCCCCCCCCCACGCTGTGTGGAACACCCGGTGCTTTGAAGGAGTCGCTGCCACACTGGGTGGGAGCGGGGATTTATGCAGCAAATAAATCTGCAGGATGCTGGAAGCAAGCTCGGGATGCTGGAAGGAAGCTCAGGATGCTGGGATGGGTGGGAGAACCGAGCTGGGCTGCCTCGCCAAGACTGGGAGTGTTTGATTCCAGGTGGCACAGAGAAACGCTCAGGTTTATGTGTTAGTGCTTTGGTTTCTAAATGTCACGTTGGTTTTGAAGGTTTTATCCTCCTGACTTGTGGAGATGCTGGGAAAAGGTCAGGGAACCCCCAAAACATGGCCAGCCCATGCAGCTCCCAGCTGGCACTGGCATCAGGAGAGGCTGAGCACGAGCCAGCTTCTTCCTCCAATTTCAACAGAAAATCAATGACACAGTATCTTTGAGGATAGGATGGAAGGGAAATTTTCAAGGAAAATGGCCTTGAAAGTGTAAAATCACAGCAGGACATGGTGTGATGGCCAGGCCTGAAGGAACTGGGGCTGCTCTGTGATGTTTTTTTCAAATGGGATGTCCAATACTTCCCTGGTTTTGCCTTTAGAGATCAGAAAGCAGGAAACCAGGGTTAGAAAAAATAGTGGGGTTTGTGGTTGAAAAATAACAGTTGACATGGAAAAAAAACTAAACAAGTTTGTTTGGTTTTTTTTTTTTTTTAACTGTCTTAATATATAATGACTGGGAAATGTGTCCGAAGATCATGTGCCACTGAAAAGGATAAATCATTTCTCTCACTTTAATGTGCTTTGTTGGGTTTTATCAGAAACATTGTCATAAAATTACCAAATTGAAATTTTAAGTGGGGGGAGAGAGGGGATATCTTGAGGGTTTGTTCTTGCTTCTCTTTTCTTATTGCCAAATAAAATACAATTAAAGCAACATTTTCTATGCCAGCCAGCATAGCTAACATCGCTTTTCTGACGGCATTTTTTTTTCTGTCAGCCAATGAAAATAAATGATGCAGGATTACCAGGGAGCATCCAGCCTCCGTGGCTGGAGGGGGATGCGGAGCAGCAGGCATTCCAGTTGGAAACAGAAGGATTTTATTCCCGCGGTTAGTGGAAATCTCCAGGGATGTTCCCCGCAGAGCTCTCTGCCGCCGCCTGGAGCGAGGCTTCGCCTCTCCCGGGCTCCCCCAGCTCCCACCAGTGCTTCCCAGTCTCACCCAGTCCTTGGCACAGCCGCGATCTGGGAGTGCCGGGTCAACTCGGGGCACCTTGCAGCACTTTTGGGGTGACCTCAGTGAGGTCACCGTGGGCCCGGTCCTCCGTGGGGCTCATTCCCGTACCGGGGTTCATTCCCGTACCGGGGGCTCATTCCCCTACCGGGGGCTCATTCCCGTACCGGGGCTCATTCCCGTGCCGGGGCCTCATTCCCGTGCCGGGGCCTCATTCCCGTGCCGGGGGCTCATTCCCGTACCGGGGCTCATTCCCGTACCGGGGCTCATTCCCGTGCCGGGGCCTCATTCCCATGCTGGGGCCTCATTCCCGTGCCGGGGGCTCATTCCCGTACCGGGGCTCATTCCCGTGCCGGGGCCTCATTCCCGTGCCGGGGCCTCATTCCCGTGCCGGGGGCTCATTCCCGTACCGGGGCTCATTCCCGTGCCGGGGCCTCATTCCCGTGCCGGGGCCTCATTCCCGTGCCGGGGGCTCATTCCCGTACCGGGGCTCATTCCCGTGCCGGGGCCTCATTCCCGTGCCGGGGCCTCATTCCCGTGCCGGGGGCTCATTCCCGTACCGGGGCTCATTCCCGTGCCGGGGCCTCATTCCCGTGCCGGGGCCTCATTCCCGTGCCGGGGGCTCATTCCCGTACCGGGGCTCATTCCCGTGCCGGGGCCTCATTCCCGTGCCGGGGCCTCANTCCCGTGCCAGGGGCTGGTTCCCGTGGCCGGGCTCGTTCCCGTGCCGGGGGCTACCGGCGGCTCAGCTGCTGCCTGCACCGAAATCCCCGTGGTAATTGGATGAGGGCGCCGGTTTGCATGAGAATATTAAATCAGAGCCCCAGCCCCAATCCGGGGAGACACGCTTGGGAATATAAAGACACGGTAGATCACGTTACAGAGGAATAATTTCTCCTACTTTAAAGTCAAAGGTATCACAACAACTTCTTATTTGTCACAGAGCATATTGGGGCACCTCTGATTGATGGGAGAGGGAGGGAGGGGGGAGGCAGCCCGCAGCAGAGGGGCTGAGCACTCACCACTCATCACAGCGATGGGCTCTGGCGGGCTGTGGGAAAGCAGGCTCAAAATTTTTTAAGTGCTTTCCAAGCCTGGTTTGTCAAAGCCCCCTGAGAAACCATCTCTGTGATGAGGTGTGAGTGCTCAGCCACTCTGAGAGGACAACCCAGGCTGTGACTGTGGCCACAAACATTTGTGGCAGTGCCAGTGCAGGTGTTCCAGGGCTGCAAAGGTCCTGGAAGCTTTGTGGGCAGCAGCTCAGTGTCACCATCCTGAGCTCACTCCCCTTGGGACCAGTACAGGGAGTCACTTAGCAAATGAGGGGCTCCAGTGTCCTCCCTGTCACCGGGTTAGCCAGGTCTCTCGTTGTGGCGACCATCTGGTGGCATCTGCTGCTGCTCAGCTGTCACCCACCCTCCTGGAGAGGGGGAAATCTGGGCACCGCATGGATGGGGCAGGCAGGGCACATGTCCAGGGATCCAGAAGAGGGTTAGGGGCAGCCATGGCAGAACACCCCATGGCTCCTGCCATGGTGGGGAGGGATGGATGGATGGATGGATGGATGGATGGATGGATGGATGGACGGATGGACATCTCCCCACCCACAGCACGGAGGCAGTGGGGGACAGACAGACAGATGTGCTTTGTTAGCCAATGAGGTGGCCTTAGGTGATGCTGACAAGCCCATTAAAGGGGTTTATCAAGGGGACCGCGGCTGGCAGGAGGCTGCTGGATTTATCTGAGATGCTGCTTTTGGGCCGGGAGAGCCTAAGCCTCTGCTCGTTAATTAGAAAGGCTTCGAGGAGGTTTGTACTGGTTGGCCTCACTTGTGAGCAGCCATAATATGATGAGCGATTAGGGACTCTGAAGCTTTTTAGCCAGTGTCATTAAGCTGCTGATGAGCTCAGGCAAGAAAAAGTCCTTTTTGGCCGTGCCTGAAACTGGCTGGTCCTGCTCTGACCTGGCGCTTCCTCCTGTCGTGGCCCCCGGCCTCCTGAGCCCCATGCAATGGGTGAAATGTGTGTCCTGGGGACAGTGATGCCTTGGCTGTCACCCTGTGTCCTTGAGCTGGGTCAGATCTGGAGTAGTTCAGCTCATCAGTGAGATGATGAGCTTGTGGTCATGCACGAGTGAAGCTGAGATGTTCCTATTTTCACTGTCTGCCAGGTATTGAGAGAATTTGGGGATGATTATGTCTGAAAAGGTGACTTTAGACCATTTGTGCATCAGGGAAGAGGACGGTGATGTGTGTCCTGACAATTGCTTTGGGAGAGAGCTCCTTTCCCTGTTATGGGGTTTCCCCACTCATCTGGGCACAGTTGGTGAAGCCTTCTTGCTCAGGGGACATCCTGACAATGCCACTGTCCCATTCTCCCCTTGCCCCTTGACACCTCCCAAGGGCCGTGGCAAAGCAGGGAGCAAAATCTACTGGATTTTCTCTGCCCTCCCTCATCTTCTCCCGTCTGCCTTGGCAAAACTTCCCGCAGCTCAGCAGCATCGTGCCCCGCCGTGGTCTGCCTGGCATCTCTAGCGCTGTATTTATGGCAGTGTTAATTAAATACTTTCCGCAATCAGCGCCACGCATGACCCCGCTCCCCGAGCAGGGCTGGGCTGTAATGTGCCATCATTGAGCGAGAACATGACTGCTGCCATCCCAGGGAATTTCTAATAGAGATTTACTCATCCCAGGCCTCTCGTTTCTTCGTTTTGTGACATTTTGCAAAGTTCAGGTTTACAAAATAAGCCAGTGCACACGAGAGATGCTCCAGCCATTATTTACACTGCATGATCAGTTTCCCACCATGCTGAAGATGGGGTCTTCACTCCGTGGTCAGCACAGTTGGGGGTGCACTGGCAGCCATCCTTTCCTCCTCCCTGCCCAAGGGGCTGCTGTTGGTGACAAAGAGCACCCTGTCACCCCAGCTGTCCCCCCTCGCAGGGCTGTGCGTGCTGGGAGAGCGGCAGAGCGTTGTCTGTGCTCATTGAAATGCTCGTGGCATCCTGCAGCTCAGCCTGCCTCCAACCCCTGCTCCAGTCCCAGGGCGAGGGATGGAGTGGGAGAGGGACCCAGCCACAGTGTCAGGTAGGGCTGCTGTGGGTTTGGGCTGTGATTTGGGGTGTTCAACTGCTCTGCTTTTAAAAATAAGCCTGTGCTGAAAGCTGGAGGAGAGCATGGAGGCAGCAGGCTGCCAGCAGAATCCTGTTACTGTGCCACAGCCTCCAGGTCTCAGCTATGGGCAGAAAAGCCAATTTTGGCAAATCACTAGTGGTAGGAGCTGCCTGTTCCAGGAGGGTGAGGCAGTGTGTGTGCTGAAACACAGGCAGGTGTCCATCCCAGAGGCTTGTCCCTCCATGGCACAAGGCAGTGGCCAGTGCCTTTCTGACACGCTCCCATTTCACCTGTGGCCAGCTCCTGTGGGTGGTAGGACCTGGGGCAAACCGCCAAGCTGGGTGACCAAACCTTCTCCTCCTCTTCCTCAGGATGGAGCTGGCCATCCTGTCCTCCCTTCCTCCAGTAAGGTAAGCTCATCCCTTGGGAGAAAGTCCTGCTGGAAACTCAGGGGTGTCCATCTCACAGTACCACTCCAGGAGTGCACTGGAGCCAGGGGCAGTGACCCAGCTCTCACCCCGGCTCCAGGGGGTGGATGGGGGCCACCCTCAGCCTCATGGGTGCTGGAGGCAGGTAAGTGGCACCCCATCCCACGCACCCTGTCAAAACCTGGCCGTGCTGCCAGCCTGGAGCTGGGCTGTGGGACATGAGGGGCTGTGGGATCTGGCACACCTCGCTCCTGCCTTGTCAGGTCTGATCAGGAGGAGGATCAGTCGGCCCTGTTCCTCGCTCCCCAGATTTAATTAACGGGCCTTTCATCTCTACCCTGAAGGAATCTGCTATCTTCTGTCTTCTTAATTAACGTTCATTAAGCAAATCAGAAGAACATTTTCTCCTCTCCGCCTCCACGGTTTTTAACCCTTGCGGGATTCTAGGTCTGTGTTGGGGCAGAAGAAGGCTCCTGGACAGGTTGGTGTCATCACAACCTTGGTCACCACATCCCTGAAGTGCTTGGACCAAAGTCCTGGAGCAGTGGGTGAAGTCTCTCCAGGTACAGAGGACTTCAGGTGAAGTTGGGCTTTGTTACCCATGGACCACAGCAAATGCAGGGCATCTCCTTGGGCAAGGGGCAAACTTGTGTCCACCACCCAGCAGGAGCCTGGTGAGAGACTCATCCAGTCTGGGGTACAGCTGAAACACTGGGAATGTGCAGTTCCCACTCCATCGGCATCATCCTCACTACTGAGCACAGCAGTGTCACCACCAATTCCCATCAAACTCTAGCCCTATGGGCCACCCCCCCAAACCCAGTGGGCTGTGCTGGAGGAGGAGGGGAGACTGGGACACTCATCAGCTTTGCCGGAATCCTGCTGCATCCTGAGCCCTGGTTGTGTGGTCTCATCACTCTCCAGTGTGGACCCCTCTGCAACAGGGGCAGGAAATCCCCTCATGGATGTGTGTTGCAGCCCAAGGAGGAGGAGGCAAGCCCATGACACAAAAGATTTGGTCAGAGCGTGGTGTTAATAATGCCAAGGTCATGGGTTCAATCCCCATATGGGTCATTCACTCAAGAGTTGAGCTCAATGATCCTTTTGGGTCCCTTCCAACTCAGAGTATTTTATGATTCTATCTCCTGTCTAGAGCTTACAGCCTCAGTACCACAGGAAAAGCAGAACACCTGGAAAACCTCATCTCTGCAGGATGCAAATCTCCTTAAAACAGGTGGTGGAAATGCACGGGGCAATTACTGAGCTGAAAACCCTTCTCTTTCTCCCTGGAGGTTGACAATGGGTTTGCCACTGGCTGCCCACTCCCAGGCAGCTGCTGCACAGCTCCCCGATGCTGGGAAATTCACCCTTCCCAGAGGAGCTGGCTCTGGCTGTCAGAGCCTGGGTCAATATATGATAATGGGGCTTTGAAACGGCGCTGCTGCGGGAGCCGCTGCCCAGGACTCTGATTCACAGCTCCCCTCTGGTGCTTTCTCCCGCAGTGTGTACGGGGAAGGAGAATAAAATAAATAAGAGTAGAGGGGAAAGGGAGGAAGGGAGCTTAAATTATAAATGAGTACTAAGTTTCCAGAGCCCCTTTGGGCAGCTCAGTGAAGCAGTGTGGGGGTCAGAGGCAGAGTTCCCCTGTGCATCCCACTTTGGCAAATACAGCCCTGTGGGGTGTGGGGCAGGGCTTGCCCAGGGGCAGGGCACCGTGCCAGGCTGCATCCCTGTTTGCTGTCACTCTCCTGCCCCCATGGGTCAAATCTGGAGGGTGCCATGGTTCCCGGAGGGATTCCCCTGGCACAGACTATAATTAGCATTAGCTGAGAGCTGCTAATGAGGCCTGGTGATGATCTGGTTTTGCCACCCCATGGAGTTGCCTCCACAGGAACGTGCCCTCACTCGGGTCCAGGGGACTGGGCTGGCACATGGCAACAGGCAGGGACAGACCCCCACTTGAGGGTGCTGGTGTGGAGGCGTTGGGGTGTCACAGACCCACAACCCAGGCAGGTTGGTGGAAGTGGGAGGGCAGCCCCAGGAATCAGTGTGGGGAGAAGAAGGTGCTGAATCTGTTCCCAAGCCTTTCCCTAATTCCCTCTTGATTTTGAGGCTGCAAGAAAAGTCATGACCGCCACCAACTGAAGGAAAAAGCCTCATGTGAGCTATGTACCACCACAAGCTCATTCCCAGGTCTGAGAAATGGAGGAGCTCAGCTATATCCACGCAGCTGAAGATGCAATTCACAAAGCAATGGAGATGTTTTGGGGACGGAGCCCTGCACAGCTCATCCCCACGGCCTGGAGACTAGGATGTCCTGCGGACATCCCAAACTCCACAGCTCTGCCTCACACAGAAATATTTCGACATTCCCAGCAGCTTCCACAAGATGGACCTCGGAGCGAGAGGAGGTGCCGGGTAGGGGGACCCGTCCCATCCCATCCCATCCCATCCCGTCCCGTCCC
>WBMY01015712.1:658900-670053 GCA_013397315.1 Donacobius atricapilla
TCGTCCGCCTGCCGGGACCCTCGGGGGCGGCCCCGCCGCTGCATGCCCGTCTTCGAGAACGCCGCCTTCGGCCGGGCCGCCCAGGCCACCAACACGTGCGGGTCGCCCCCCGAGGATTATTGCCTGCACATGGGCGCCCAGCACGCCAGCGCCCTGTGCCACCGCTGCGATGCCGCCGACCCCCGGCGCCACCACAACGCCTCCTTCCTCACCGACTTCCACAGCCAGGAGGAGAGCACCTGGTGGCAGAGCCAGTCCATGGCCTTCGGCATCCAGTACCCCAACTCCGTCAACATCACCCTGCGCCTGGGTAAGTGCCGGCAAGAGCCCCGGCGGAGGGCAGAGGCTGCGGGGGCACCGAGAGCAGGGTGCAGAGGTGCGGGGTGGGCGCTCCCGCACCCTGCAGCTCTCCCTGCCGGTGCTGGATTAAGGACAGGCCCCTCTCCTGGGCTTCTTAGGGGGTGTATGGAGGGAACTGCCCTCTGCAAAGCACTGGAAGGACTCGGGGAAGGTCTGCCCCGTCCATCAGCCGAGCCCCGGGATGCCAGGAGCTGTGCCTGTCTGTGCTGCTTCCCAGCCAGCCATGCCCGGGGTGCCTGCTCTCCCCTTCACCCCAGGCTGCTTTTTACTGATTGTGGAAGCCTGCGGAGCAGGAGGCAGATGGTGCCTGCCCTGGGAGAGCCTTGCCCGGGGAGGGTGACTACCATGGGTGCCAAGCCCCTCCTGTTTCACCCCCGTGCGTTGCTCAGGGTGCTTGGTATGTCTCAGGGTGCCGAGCTCCAGACGCACCGTGCAACCCCAGTGGGCTTCCCCAGCTGGCATCCGACCCTCTGTGTTTTAAATACCGTGCAAGCCGCCCACTTGGAGGGTACTTAAACCCAAGGGGCATGCCTGGCATTTTAAAAAGGTTTTATAACATTTTCCTGCCATCTAAACTCTCCTGGCTGTTGGCCAGCGCTGTAAAATCTTCATTCTCTGCAGTCTCCTGCCATCTGCATGCCGAAGGCGGGTAGTGGAGGGGCTGCGGCTGGAGCTGGTGAGGGGACAGCCGAGCGTGGCGAGGGGACAGCGGAGTGTTGGTGTGGCACTGAGCCGTGCTGGTGGGACCCAGCCTGGTCGGGGTGACTGTGGAGGGTCCGTGCCTGCCCCGGCAGTGGCGCTGGAGCCCCCGGCTGGGTGGAGGTCGCTGCTTTCCCAGCCCCCTGCGAGGAGGCGGACATCTGGTGCTGTCCCCGGGCTGGGGCTGGGCTCCCCGCCGGGCACCAGGAGCGCTGCCGGAGGAGTCTGCCATCCTCACTCCCTGCTCCTGCCAGCCCTGACAGAGGGTTTTTGCCAGCCTCTTGTCCACCCAACGCGGGCTGTCAGATTGTCCCGGATCCGTCCGCGGGTGACCCGGGGCGCAGACCACCCGAATGCAGCCTGTGTGGCTGGGCCAGCTACCGCTGGGCAACTTTGTGGCCACCAGTCCCAGCTTGGCACAGCGACATGTGTGGGCTTCCTTCCCACTCTCTGTCCTTCTCTCAGCTCTTCCCTGGCTCCTCTGTGGTCCTTCTCGGTCCCCACATCTGGGTTTCCTGTGGAGTCCAGTCCCTGTGACTACCCTGCTGTCTCTGTTAACACAGCCAGGGGTAAAGCATTGCACCGAGCTCATCTTCCAGCCTGTCTCTATTGTCCTTCATGAGCTGGAGCATCCTCTGCAGTTGTGCTCTCCATCCTGCATGGCTCCTATGTCTTGCCATGGTAAAAAGCACCATCTTGGTGCTTGGCACATCATTGTCTGACCTTTCCCTCAGCTGCCTGGCCCTGTTCTTGTCTCAGCCACAGACTTTTTTATTGCTGCCTTAATACTTTCACTTGGGTTAAGGAGGAAAAGCCCAAGTGACCCCTGCAGTCCCCTGGAATGCAGCCTAGGCTGAGTCCTTGCTCCTGAGCTCCACTGAGTAATTTGGTGTTTCAACCCATGTAGTGCGTCCTCCCAGCCTGCCTGTCTTGCTCAGTCACGCCTCTTGTATGTTCTCCAGCGTGGTTACCTGGGGAGATTATTAAATAAGACATGGGATGACTTGGACAAGACCTGTGTTTACCTGCATTGTTGTTGATTGGCGTTAATTAGATTATGCTCCTTTAAATCTCTCCTTCCCGTGAGGTTCCAGCCATGCTGTTATGGTGCATTGGGCTTGCAGCTGGTCGATCATCCCAAGTGTCTCCAGCTCTTGCATTTGCCCTGTCAGATGTCAGGAAGGAAGGAACCCAAAATATCTGTGGCTTGCAAAGGCAACAGATACCGAGGCTTGTCAGGAAGCAATCTGAATGCCAATGGCTCATTTTGGAGTGTCTAGATCAGGTGCTATCTGTGTCTGTGACTCTGACTCTGATTTTCCTGTGGGTTGAGAGCCCGGGGCTGAGGTTTGGCAGGGACTAGAGATGACATGTAGGTTACATGACTGTCCCACATGCTCCTTTCCTCCTCTCCAGAATTCTTCTTGGAGCCCCAGAGCAATACAAGCTGCAGTTTGGGCTCAGGGGAGGCAGGTGCACTCTTTGCTCAGGTGACAGCACAGCTGGGAGAGCACCCAGGGGTCCCAGTGCTGCCTGTGCGCCCTTCCCAGCATCACTGTCCTGCAGCACATCTGGCTTTGGGACACGTCACACCTGAGCAGCAAAGAGGAGACAACCAGCCTGGGTTATTTTATGGGTGGGTTTTTTTGTTTGTTTTTGGTTTTGTGGGGTTTTGTTTGGTTTGGGTTTTTTTGGTTGGTTTTTTTGGTCGTGTTTTTTTTTTTTTTCTTTTGGTTTTTGTTTTTGGATTTTGGTTGGGGGTTTTTTGTTTTGTTTTGTTTTTGTTTTTTTTCCTAAGGAGGAATTGGCTGATTAAAAAGCCTATCTGGGGAAAGCACACGCTCTCTCATGAAAATTCCTCAGAAAAGCGAATCTCCTCCACCCCAGCCGGAGGCACCAAAATGGGGCTCCCCCAGCGCGGGGCCATTGGGGCGGGGGCGGTTTATTGACACAGCACTGCGTTCCCTTCCTCTCCCAGAGGAAACTGCCCCGGGAGGTGACGGCCCCGACCTCGCTGTTTCGGTAGACATCCCCCTTGGGACGGCGCTGTCTGGGAACCGGCGCCTGCCGGGCGTCCCCCCTGCACGGGGCGCAGGACAGGGGCAGCGCCGCTGTCACCCGCCTGGCGCGGCCCCAGAGGGAGGGGAGAGGCACAAGGCGAGGGTGGGACAGCACAGCGGCAGCCCCTTCTAGGCCCTCGTCACCTCCGGGTGGGCTGGGAGTGGGTCTGGCCCCCTCTCCAGGGGCTCTGCCGGGCGCTCCCCGCATCCCTGATGGATTGCAGCTGCCTTTCCCAGCGCTGGTAGCCGGCTGCCTCGGCTCCCCCGCAGCAAAGTCGCAGCACATACGCGACAGTATTCATATGGGCCCAATTAAAGGCTTGTTTTCCTAGTCCCGGAATAACCCTTCTAACATTCCCAACTCATTATCTTTTCAAATAAAGCCAAAACCTTGCAGCTAATTGTTTTGTGCTGTCAGTAGTGGTGCTGTTATGGAGCAATCCAGGCTTTGAGCTGGTCCTTCATCTCTGGCAATTAAGTGGGTCTGATGTTCACTTTGGTGTTTTCTCTTTTCCTTTCTGCTAATTCTTTCAAGCTCTTTCAGAGCTCTCTGGACACCCCAGGGATTGGTGGCCTCCCTTTGTCTTCATCCCAGCTAAGATGGAAGTGAGGCCAGGTCCTGGCACGCAGCTCCCTGGGAAGGGATTAGCCTTGACCCTTTCCAACTCTCCATTCCTAATGCACCACCGCCCTGGGGATGCTTTCAGTGTTGTGGGCCTAGCTGTCCCCCACAGCTGCTGGATAGAGCCTGGATTTGGAATTGTTCTCTGCCTATGCAACCCACCCAGTGCGCCCATACAAGGGGTGGGCCCTGCATTGCAGTGAGAGCCAGCTTAGATCTGGACAGGGTTTGGGCTGCACCAAGGAGCAGCTGGTTAAGGGCAGCAGGCTGGTGATTTGCCCATGTTTAGCTGCGGTGGGTGCCACGGGATGCTGTTGGGATAATTCAGGCTGTGGTGCCCATCAGGTGGCCAGCAGAGGGTCGCAGCTTGGCGGGTCTGTCCCCAGGCAAAGCCTACGAGATCACCTACGTGCGGCTGAAGTTCCACACCAGCCGCCCCGAGAGCTTCGCCATCTACAAGCGCAGCCACGCCGGGGGGCCCTGGGTGCCCTTCCAGTTCTACAGCGCGTCCTGCCAGAAGACCTACGGGAAGCGGCCGCGGCAGTTCCAGCAGCCGGGCGAGGACGAGCAGGTGGCCTTCTGCAGCGACGAGTTCAGCGACATCTCCCCGCTGAGCGGGGGCAACGTGGCCTTCTCCACCCTGGAGGGACGGCCCAGCGCCTACAATTTTGATGGAAGCCCCGCACTGCAGGTGCCACCAGGGTGGGAGGGGGCGTGGTGTATGGACCCTTGGGATCAAGGGCATTATTACACCCCCCTGGGGTAAAAGAGCTGGAGGTGCGCTGCAGCCCTGCTTGAAAAACTGCAGGATGTGTCCCAGTGGGGGTGGGAGCTGGTGGCCCAGACCTCTCCCCCAAGGTGCTTCCCCATGTCCCCTGCAGGAGTGGGTGACAGTCACTGACCTGCTCATCTCCTTGAACCGGCTCAACACTTTTGGGGACGACATCTTCAAGGACCCCAAGGTGCTGCAGTCGTACTACTATGCCATATCTGACTTCTCCGTTGGTGGCAGGTGAGGGAGGCAGCCAGGCAGAAGTATGGGGACCTTTCTGGGGCTGTGGGGCTGGGGCAGCTGCTCTCCACCTCAGTCTTGTCTGAATTGTGATTTTGGGGCAAACTGCTGAGATATGGCTTCCTCCATGTATAAACTGGAGCTGCAAAAGCAGAAATGGGTGATTAAACCTGAAGACCTCCCAGCTGTGCAGAAAGGTTGACTTTTCCCCACTAGCTCACTCCATGTGCCACCAGCTGTATTTGCTTTGCTCCCTCCTAGCCTAATGGCTTTTAATGACACTGGGGCTCATTTTGCTCCTCCTGTGGCCCTGCTGGTCCCTGGGCACTCCAAAAGGGGAGTCCTGGGGTTTGAGTGGAATGATGATCTGGAGCTGCAGAGGCTGCTGGGGGAGCTTGGAGTCAGCATGGGGACAGGCAGAGAAGCTGGAACAGCTGCCAGCAGGAAAGGGCAGCAGATGTGGAATAGAGATGCAGGTGGCACCCACTTGGTGCTGCCCTTGGGCCGTGCTGCACATGCATAAAATGAAATGAGAGAAGTGGGACATTTCCGCATCCCAGGGAGCGCTGTGTGCCCCAGGCAGAGGGGCTGAGACAGCTCCCAGCCGGCCGGCAGACCTGTAGCTGTCATCCCACCTCCGGGGGCAGCAGCTGGAGCTGCTTAGCACGGGCCACCCACGGCGTGTGACCTCCCCACCGGCCAGGCGGGGACAGCCTCAGGGACATGACGGGTGGCCTCAAGGTCAGCACAGCCTGAGCTGCTCTCCCCCCACAGCCAGCCCAGTAGCAGGGTCACACACTGCACAGCCTGGGCCCTGTCCTGCTGCTGCTGCTGCCCACAGCAGTGCTCAGAGAGGCTGCCCCGCACCGGGGTCTCCCCGCAGGTGCAAGTGCAATGGCCACGCCAGTGAGTGCGCACCGGACGAGGCCGGGCAGCTGGTGTGTGTGTGCCAGCACCACACGGCCGGCACCGACTGCGAGCGCTGCCAGCCCTTCTACCAGGACCGGCCCTGGGCGCGCGGCACGGCCCAGGCTGCCAACGAGTGCCTCCGTGAGTATGGCCCGCGCTGGTTCTGTGGCCGTGGCTGGCCCTGAGGGGCTGGGCTGGTGCTGCACCAGCTCATCTGCCACCTCCTGCCCTTCCTGCACCTGCTCCATTTTGGGAGGGAGGGAGGATTTGTATCCTGGGGCTCCCCTTTGCAGCAGCACCCCGGGTATTCCGATTCCCTTTACCCCACGAGTGCAGCCATCTGCTCCGTGCACACTACTGCACCCACCTGCACTTCCAAGGGCAGAGGCAGTGCCAAAAACTCTCGCTACTGAGCCAAGGGGTCCCTCTGGCTCATCCGACCTTTGTGCCCAGCTCCATCCTAAATCTGAGTGCTCCTCCTAAATCCCATCAAGCCGTGGGAGGCCAGGGATGGGGAGATAATGCTCTGGGCACAGGGGAGAAGGGGAAAATTGGGAGAAAGCCTCTCTGTCGTGGTGGTACTGGGAAAATCAGAAGCAAGACCCTCTGTAGTGGTGGTACTGGGTGCAGGTTCCCAGCCTGCTGCTCCCCCAGCACTCAGGAGCTTGGCAGGTAGGAGGAAAGGGTAAAAACCCTCCTCGTGCCTGGCTGAGGAATAGAAACCCACTATATTTATTCTTGAGACTCAGCAAACTCGAGCAGGGCCCTCTCAGACCCACTGACACATCCCACGGTTGTGTGGATCATGATTTTAAATAACGGCAGCTCCTTGCCGTAACCTCCAGAGCCCGCCAGGTGCTCACCCGCCCTCCCGCCTCTCCCCCAGCTTGCAACTGCAGCGGCCGCTCCGAGGAGTGTTTCTACGACCGGGAGCTGTTCCGGCGCAGCGGGCACGGGGGACACTGCCGCAACTGCCGCGACAACACGGCCGGGCCCCACTGCGAGAGCTGCAGGCAGAACTATTACCGCTGGGAGCCGCAGGGAGCCTGCCAGCCCTGCCACTGCCACCCCGCAGGTGCGTGCGGCTGTGCCCGGCCGGGCTCCGGCTGCAGAACTACTGCCCCAGGCGCAGTTAGCTGGGAGGGATGGGTTTGGTAGATTCTCTCTTGCTCGGGGTTTCTCCATCTTCCCCGTCTGGGGTTGAGCCTCAGGGCTGGAGGGGTCCCCACAGGCTCCCTGCAGCCCCAGTGCGACAGCTCGGGGAGCTGCGTCTGCAAAGCCAACGTGACGGGCTGGAAGTGTGAGCGCTGCAAGGACGGCTACCACAGCCTCAGCGAAGGCGGCTGCCGGTGAGGAGGAACCCGGCCCGGGGCAGGGGCAGAGGGATGGGACCGGGGCTCACCTCCTGCCTTTATCTCACCCCACCCAGACCCTGCGCCTGTGACCCCGCGGGCACCGTGGGCACCTGCGACCCCAACACGGGGCACTGCACCTGCAAGGAGACGGTGGAGGGGCACTTGTGCAACAGGTAAGCACCGTGGCCCTGGCATGGGGACACGAACACTGTCCCTTTCCAGCCTTGGACTTGGTGGCCTCTGGACCGCTGTGACTGGGCTCACAAGGATCCCACACAGAGACACTGCCGTGGCTCCCTGCAGCTCTGCCTGCCCTGTGCCACGAGCTCCTGTTTCCTCCCTGTGTCCAGGTGCCAGCCGGGCTGGTTTAACCTGCAGCCCCACAACCCCATCGGCTGCACCAGCTGCTTCTGTTACGGCCACTCCAGCGCCTGCAGGGCGGCGGATGGCTACGAGGAGACTCACATCCGCTCCGACTTCAGCCACGGTAACGACCCCCCCGCAGCCCCGGCTGAAACGGAGGGCACTGCTCGGCCAATTTCAGCCGAAAATGTCTGGAAAGGATGTGGCTGAGTGTCCGTCTTCGGGGCTGAGCATCCCCCTTTGGAGAGAACAGGTGGTGGTGATGGAGCAGGTTTTCTCTGGCTTGCCCCAGTTTTACTGTTTAACCTCTGCTCCTGCCCCCCCTCTCCACGGGGACAGGCTCTCCGTGTCTCCCCGTGGCATCCCTCCATGCCAACCTGCTGCTGGGGCTGTGCACGACTCGGGGAGGGCTGTGGGGCCAGGCATGGACATTCCACCACACCAGGGACGGCAGGGGCACTAAAAATCAGCTCCGAAAGATAAAAAAAAAAAATAACAGGATGGAGCCTGCTGGGAACTTTCCCAGTGATTCCCTTCTCTCCCCGTGCTCGGCTGGGATGTGACAGTGCGGCTGGGCGGGCTGGATGGGATGTTTTTGCCGGGCTGCTGGCGGGGCTGCGCTGGCAGGGCTGGACGCGTGCGGGATGCTTGGGGAAACCCTGCCATCTGCCGCGCATCCCGGCGTGTGCAGCCCCGCTGCGGGGACACCGCAGGGACGGGCACCCACGGCGGGCACCCCGCTCCGCCTCGCCTGTTCCCAGATGGATACGAATGCGCCAGGCACGGGTGGATCCTAATTGCCTTTAAACCGCGCTGCCAATTGCTGGGCTGCTGGAANGGAAATCAACTTAATGCAATTACGCCCCGTCTCTTCTGGGCTTCTCCAGCATTTCTCCTCAGGCTTCCTGTGCTCACCAGCCCACAGTAATGTTAGAATGGCAGCACAGGCAGCGGGGCAAAAGTTTGAAGATAATAATTTCCTCCAAATCTAAGAAAACAAATAGATGAGGGGTGGTTAAGGCCACCCTCCAGTGCATGAGAGCACAGAGCCTGAGTGGAGCAGGGTGTTACAAAGTGCTGGCCCCTTCCAAGACTCAGGAGAGTGTTGGGAGGAGGCACAGAGCCCCTGAAAGCAGCACCCTGTTGGGGCTGTGCTGGCAGGGACTCGCTGCTCCCTTAGCTGTGCACTGTCACTGTGTCCTGTCACACAGGCCTGGAGGGCTGGGCTGCCACAGCTCCAGGCACTACAGACCTGCCTCTGCGCTGGGCTGGCTGGGAGATCATCACCGAGTGGGACGGAGAGGAGCCAGTGGATTTTCTTGCTCCAGGTACTGTGTGTGCTGGGTCCCTGGGGGGCTGCTCTGCCGTGAGGATCCCCTGGTGCTCTCGTCCCACTGCTGTGCTGGTGTAGGAGGCACTGGGCTCCATTCCAGAGCTGAGCATGTTTCGGTAGCAGAAGACAGTGCGGGGTATTGGAACAGTGGACCAGGACCCCAGGAGGGCAGGTTGGAGCTGGCACCACTCTAGGAGGGTGACTGTGGCTCCTCATGATGGTGGTGGGAATAGAACTGCACTGGCAGTCCTGGCCGAGCTGGTGCCTCCATGTCCTACAGACTTTGCTCCTCTCTTCCCTTGCAGAGAAGTTTCTGCAGAACCAGCGCCTCAGTTATGGGCAGCTCCTCTCCCTGCTGCTGGGAGTGGAGAATGGGACCAGAACAGAAACTGTGGTGCCCTTGCTCCAGGTCCAGCTGCTGCTGGAGGGTGAGGGGATGGAGATCACCCTGTCCAGCAGCAAGAACCAGCCCCAGCATGGAAAGCAGGCTGTCACCTTCAGGTACCCATCACAGCATCTTGGGGAGCCTTAGGGCTCAGTGCCTGATTGGTCTGGGCTGCCCTGTACCTGGGGGCTCAGCCCCACTCTCTCCCCACCTCGGGGATTTAACTGTGCTGTGCCCAGGTCCCAGCCAGGAGCCAAGCTGTCCTGCAGCACCTGGCTCAGGCTGGCCCTGTCCTGCTCCCACACTCCCTCTCCAACAGGTTGCACGAGGCAGAGGAGGGTGCAGAGCCTTTGCTGTCGGCCTTCAGCTTCCAGCGCCTGCTCTCCAACCTGACCGCCCTCCGCCTCCGCGTGGGCCGCGGCCCCGTGCGAGGTGGGTGGCTCCGCAAAGCATCCCCGTGGGCACCCAGCTGGGGTGGGACTGGAGGCATCAAAGCAGCATCAGGCTCTCGAGGATGAGAGGGATTGTAGGGGTTGTTTTGGGCCAGGGGCTGAGAACACCCCTAGGCTCTCAAGGAGGTATTTTGGGGTCTCCTGTGCCTGTCTGGAGCATTTCAGAGCACAGCAGGGGATGCACCATCCCATTCCCATACTGCTCTTCCCTTTCACAGGCAGGTTGTCCCTGAGCAAGGTCCAGCTCACGTCTGCTCGCCCCGGGCCAGGCACACGGGCAGGCTGGGTGGAGGAGTGCACGTGTCCCATGGGATACACTGGGCAGTTCTGCCAGTCCTGTGCACCTGGATTCAAGAGGGAGATCCCATTCGGCGGCCCCTTCGTCAGCTGCGTGCCCTGCACCTGCAACCAGCACGGGGACTGCCACCCCCTCACAGGTGTGCACCCCACAGCCCCTCCACTCACCTGTTGCTCCATGCGTGGGTGACAAATCCATGTCTTCGCTTGTTCTGAGGGAAGCTGGAAACCATTGGTGAGGTTGTGGCTCCCAAAATTTGCAAGTTGAATTGCCTGGGTGGTTCTAGGGACAGGGTTCATAACTGCAAAGCTAGAGATAATTAATGAAGTGCAATAATGGTGGTAATTTATAATTAGAGGAACATTTTTCATGATACTTAAAGACCTTTGAGGAGGAGAAGGGAAGGGTGCTGGCCCTCAGAGGAGTGAGGGAGCAGAGAGGGTTTTCCTAGGCTGGATCTCACAGGAAGCATCACTGCCCGATGAGAGGAGCAGGACTGGACACAGCTCTGGAATCTGCAAACTGAGGGTTAATCTGAGCAGAGAAATAAGTAAAAAAGCAGGAAAACACAGAGGTGCCAGGCTTGAGGGAAGACACCAGAAGAGCCAGCTCTTGTGCTGCCAGCCTGACCCCTCAGTGGCTGGTTCTCCTCAGTGGGGAGCAACAAGGATGTATGGCCGGGATGGAGAGGGCTAGAGGAGGCAGAGTGCTCGGCGAATGCCCCAGCCCTGCCCAGGAAAACACGGCGGCAGCTCTGCAAACTCGCCCGCATCCCGCAGAGCCGGGGCTGGCGCTGCCGACTGCACAATCCCCAGGGACGGGGCCAGGCTTCTGATGTTCCGGCCTGGGCGCTGCCAGCCCGCGCACTTCCTTTAGTTTATTTTTCCACTTCTTCCTGCCACCCGCTTTTTCTTTCTTTTCCATCGTCTGACTCTGCCTGGATGTGGGGAAAATGGAACAACACCCCCTCCTGCGCAGCCTTCCTGGTATGACCCGACCCCACAAAACACGNATGTCTTCCACGGCCTTGAAACTGAGCCAGGCTTTAAAAACGAGTCTTTTTTTTTTTTCCACCCTTCACGCAGCCAATTTGGGGCTGCTCCTTTGGGGACTGGTTTGGCAATCTCCGAGCTGAGATACAACCACAGCACCCTCCTAAAGCCTCGCTCCCCAAAACATTCCCCAGTCCACTGTGGAGGGGGATCAGATGGAATTTTCTTATACTGGATGAAAGTATAAATTGGGGATGATTTGATAACAGAGCACAGCCGCAGGGCTGGAAGAAATAACTGACCCTGCAGAGTT
>WBMY01015712.1:681153-752528 GCA_013397315.1 Donacobius atricapilla
GGGTGCAGCAGGAGATGCCGACCCCTCTGCCCAAACCCCTCTGGAGAGGGCATCCGGTCGGAGGAGGAAGCGGGGTTTCTACGGGGATCGCTCTCCATCCCCTCCGCTCCTGGTATTGCCCTCTCAGGCGGCTCTTTCCTCCCCGTGCTTCGCCTGCCCAAACCCCTCTGGAGAGGGCATCCGGTCGGAGGAGGAAGCGGGGTTTCTACGGGGATCGCTCTCCATCCCCTCCGCTCCTGGTATTGCCCTCTCAGGCGGCTCTTTCCTCCCCGTGCTTCGCACATCGGTGGGACCGAGCGGGCTGGTGGGCGCCCGGGGGCTGGCTGCTATGAAATTCCCTTTGGGAACGTGCTCCAGCAAGAATGGGGGCTATTGTTCTCGTTCTCCTGGAGGACTTCAACCTCCCCTCTGCTGTATCAAGCGCTTCAACTTTTTCTTCCCGGAATGAGAAGTTTGTGCTGCTCAGAGCTGACTCCAAAAGCCTTCCTAGCTTTTCGTTCCAGCGGGTGAATGGGTTGCCCAGGATGGCTGGATGTCCCACAAGCCTTGGGCAGGGGGAATGGCAGCTCCTGGATTAGTGCAAAGTGCACTGGGCTTCGTGCCCTTCATGCCAGGGTCAGGCAAGGTCCTCTCCCCTGAGCTTCAGGCTTACCCTGTCTCTTGCTTGGCATGGTTGTGGGGGCAGTTCTGTTGGCATCCCTCCCAGCTAAGATCAGTTCTGAGGGTGAAAAGAAGGGTTTAACCTTAAAGCAAACAGCACTGTGATTTCTAGCACTTCTAGGTGTTCCTTTAGTCAGTGGCACCTTGGTGTAACCAGTGCAGAAATTAAATCACTGTACAATATGAGTGCCTGGAGGAGATGGGCTCACCTTGCCCTCACACTGACTAAGCTGTGAAAAGTGGCAATATGCTCTACCAGACAGCATGCTCCACCAGTGAGACAGTAGAGGTGAAGTTTAGGTCACTGGAGAGGGAATTAAGTCATTAGAAATTACTCAATTAACTAGAAATTAAGATATGCTGAGGAATAAGAGTGGAAAAAGAGGTGTCATGGCATGAGGTGTAGAATAAGAGCACTCGGTTAAAAAGGGGCCTTTGTAACTTGCTGCTGGAAGGCAGACACAGCACACCCTGCACCAAGGTGTGTCGCTGGGTCGAACGTATCTCCCCTAGCCAAGGTGGTGTTGGCCCTTAGGCTGAGGATGAAGGGACTGTGTTGTACCTACTGCTGCAGTTTCTGCTTCCCCAGAGCCATCCTCCAGCATCACACAGGCACAAGCTGGATGCATGATCCTTAACCTGGTAGGAGCTGTAGGACTGAGTCTGGGAAGCTGTGCTGCCTGGGATGCTGCTGGTGTGCCACTGCTGTGTCCCAGGGCTCAGGGCTGTTCCCATACAGGGGACAGGTTCCTATTTCTCCCCTAAGCTGACATCACTTCTGGCCTTTTCTTTGGCTGAGGTTTGGAGGACAAAAATGAAACAAGCTATGTGACTTCCCACTGACGGAGCTGCTTGTTTGCATCCTTGCTGCCCTGTGTGCTGACTCAGCGCTACGAGATGGGGTTTGAGCAGCTCAAAACCAAGTTGCAGATAGCACGGGTGGCAGATGCCCATGGATTCTCAGGAGCCATCGTGCTCTGGGCAGCAACCCCCACGCTGCTGTGCTTTGCCAGCTATGTGGCAATGGGGGAGTGCAGCAAACAGCCTCACACCTCCCTGACAAACAGCTGATACAGAAACTTGGCTGATACTGTGGCTGGAGCCAGGGAGGGGGTTTCCCCAGCACTGAAGAGCCCTAAGGCTGTAAAACAGTCAAGTGCTCCTAATAAAACCTATCAGGCCAAATTCCTATCAGCCTTAATCTCATTGTCTCATCCTAACACTTAGCTCCCTCCAGCCCTGTTTTCCTGGCTGGTTCCTACCCCAGAGCTCTCGCTGGGATACGAGTCTGGCAGGCAGTACACTGAGTGCACGTGTGCTGCTGAAGGGTAGCTGAGTCCTAGCACAGACTTCTCTCTTCCAGCCTGAAAGACTCTTCCGGGCTCCCCTCTTGGTTGTTCTCCTCTTTTCAGTCAGTGCAATCACATTGTCCAGCCTCGTGCATCAAGGTGGCAGGTCTAATCCAGCACAGATTAGTTTCAGCCTTGTTTTACCCTCTAATGCGCTGGGCTGCGGGGAAGGAATTCAGCCTGTTAGAGAGCAGGTGCCTGCTTCTCTCATCCAGGGCAGGCACGAGCATCCCTCAGCCCTTCTCAGCCCCTGCAAGCAAGGGTGGCTGGCATTCAGCACTTAAACATCCCAGTGAGAACTTGGCCTGCTAGTTGGAATCACCTTTTTGGGAAACCTGGCTCTGTTCAGGTTGTCTTGCAGGTGGCTGGGACTTGTCTGGCTGAGTTTATTGGCTTAGAAAAGTCTCTCAACAGCTCAAGAAAGGCTGTTCAGGGCAGGAGTGGGGGAGAGGCTTTTAAAGCAGTTCTTATTAATAGAACATGCCCCTTAAAATGGGAACTTTAGCAAAGGGCTCTAGGAGGAACTTCAGCCACTCTGAGTTTGAGTCACAGGCCCTGGGGACTGAATTCCTGTGTGCCATTGTGAGTGTTTTCCTTATCTCAGTCACAGCCCGGCTCACACACAATGTGAAAAGTGGAATGCCTTTCAAATACAGCCCCTTGCTGCTTCCTTGTACCTGGAGCAGAGCTGTGGTGCTGGTGGGCTCTCCAGCCCCTCTGCAGTTGAAACTCAAGGGAATTGAGTCCTAATCCTGTGTGCAGTGTCACCTGTGCTGCTCTTGTATCACGCTGCCAGGGGCTGGTGGGCTCCTGGGCGTGTGTCCCTCAGCCACCATGCATGCATGCATTCCCTTCAGTCTTCACCACTTCTGGGCTGCTTCTTGCTCCCAGAGAGATGTTGTGCTCTGCCCTGGCATCCTTGGGAGGTGTCCTGCTGGGAGGTGGAAGCTGCTTGCTACTCCTGCAGGGCAGGAATGAAGCTGTGACCTGGTGGCCAGGAGGTGTTTTGGCCTTGTTTTGGTTTTCAGTCATGTCTGCCTTCTCCAGAGGCTATTCGGTGGTGATGGCAGCAGGTAACACTACTCTGGTCTCTGGTGACTCCTGCTGCTGCCTGAGCCTGGGTCTTGAAGCTGAATTGGGCCCTTTGTGTTGGGCTGGTAAATGATACCCCTGGGTAGAAATAACTGAGCTAAATGAAACTGAGTTGGCAAAGGAGAGCAAAAGAAGGAACTGGGAATGTGGCTTCTCGCCGCAGCTCTCAATTTGAGTTGGTAACCATGGTGATGAGGGAAGCCAGTGTCACACTGGTTTGGTGGCCATGGTTTCTGGTCCCATCTGGAGTTTCTGGGGTGGGGGGAGCGGGTGGCAGTCACTCTGTGCTGGAGGGCTTCCTACAGAACCCTAGTTCAGCTGCAGGTAAAAGACTAGCCATAGCTGTGGTTAACTGGCAGAAGGTTTGAGGACTCGCTCAGCAGTCCAAGCTCCCCTGTCCCAGTGAGGAAGGAGGGAACAGCTCCAGGTGTGTGGGACCCAGAGCACAGGAGCAGGATTAGGATGACCAGCAGTGATCAGCGCACAAGGCTCTTGGTGACCCACTTCTGCCTTCCCCAGGAGCATGGGGAGCAGTGGTAGGAACACATTCCCGGAGTAGGGAACAGCCTCAGCCCTCCATCCACTAACCCCTCGAGGGGTTTGTCCTGGACAGGCCATGCATAACTATGCAGATGTTAATGATTTCTACACTGAAGAATGTGGTGTTGTTGCTGAACACAGATCGAGTCATTAAACTGTGCTGGGCTGGAGCTGGACGGTGTGGGAGGGCAGGCACAGGAGCAAGACCCTGCTGCTCACAGCTGTGGGGAGTGTTGCTGGCAGGGCACAGCAGAAGAGCTGGCTGTGCAAGCTGTGGTCTGTTCCCTTGGGTATCTGAAGGTTTTTGAGGTGGGGCTAGGGGCAAGTGACCAGAAGGGATCCGGAGTTTCCTTTCCAGCCTAAGCAGGGTAGAGGGAGAAAAATGGATATTTGGTATGAGAGAGTTCCTAAGCCCAAAATACCCGTTCTCTTGCCATATGACACTCTGCAAACTTTGCCTGCTCTATTTGCAAGCCCTCTGAGTTTATCTAAGAGTTTGAAATCTGAGATAAGAATGCTTTTTGCAAGGACTGGGAGCCCTTGCTGGAAACAAGTGCCCAATCCACATGCTAAGTGTGCTCAAGCAGAGATGTGGGGAGCTACAACCTTGAGTGAGCAAGAACAGGAGGTTTCATGCAGTTATTCCAAAGGCAGGTGTGGTCCAGTTCTCCTTCAAGCTGCCGGTGGGAAATCTGAGACATCAGAGGGATTCCCCATGCACTGGAATGTTAATGACAAGTTGTGGAGGGATTCAGCCCATTTTCAAGTCTCCTGGTGCTGTTGCTCAGCTGTGACTAGGAACTGTGTGAGTCTTCTGGCTAATGCTGCCTTTGGAGGTGCCCTCTAGGGTGTTTTCCTTTGCATCTTTAACCCTGAGGCTTTTTTTTTTTTCCTGTTTTAGGAGTTCCTCTGTGACCCAAAGTTCAGTGATGAAAAAGACCTGGAGGAGAAGTTGGCAGTGTTCAAAGGTGAGAACGGGAGGGTTTTCCTGTCCTTAGAGCCTAACAACTCTGAACCAGATTATTTTCCTCAGCACTTGTATCTCACCAGCCTGAGATTCTCTGCCAAGTACAAGTGACTGAGCTGGGATGGATGCCGTCCCCCTTGCCTGTGGGACTTGGTGAAACTCTCTGGAGAGGTGTTTTCCACACAGGCCTTTGTGCTTCTCCTTCTTGCAGGGCAGGGACATGTCACCCTACACACATCCTGCCTGGCAGCTGCGGTTACTGCAAAACCTGCTGTGCGGGCAAAACCCTGCGGAGCAGCAAAGGAGGGTGGTTTCTGTCTAGTTACCCAGCAAGCTAACTGGCATAATGGACCATGCAATAGCTGGACTTTTTTTTTTTTTATTCCAATAAGTAGGAGGGTCCCATTCCACAAAGCAGAAGTGTCAGCTGCTTTGTGGAAGAGTTGGGGACTTCCTCTCTCCAAAAGTTTCTTTAGTCCCTTCCCAGCCCTCTGACACGAGAGGGAACAGCACTGATATATCTAGTTCTGGCCAAAGCCTGACTCCAGTGGGTCAGCAGATCTAGGGCTTAGCTTTGGGCCTTTTGCTGGGACAGGGGATAGAGAAACAGCTCAAAAGCCTGGAGTCCTCTGAAGCTTGTCCCCAGACTGGTTACAGGACAAGATCTGGCAGGGTTATTCTGGTGTACGCACTTTCTTTCCAAGCAGTGGCTGAAGGCAGTTGAGAAAACATGCCTGTGTCACGCTGCCTCGAGGCTTGTGCTCAGCCTGGCTCTCACCAAATAAAACCTGACCTTGCTTCCATTTCAGACATTGTCTGCTATTTCCCTTTGAATTTTGGCTTTGCAATCCAGCAAGGAAGAAGCTGGCTGGCGTTTTGTGATCCCTTACACTGCAGGGCACAGAGAAGCCTCCTCTGCTCCCCAATCTCTTTGTGTTGCCTTTTGTGTAGCTTTGGCTTTTGGCTGCAGCCCCGCATTATTTTTTCCCATCACAATTGGGGCTCTTCAAACATTGCAACTGTAGGTCACAGGCACAGAATTCCCTGTAACGAGAGCCTTTGGCATCTCTTCCTGCTGCCTCGTGAGTTTGTCTCCGTGGCCTGTCCTTCTCTCCAAGGCCTCCTCCAGCTTCCCCCAACAATTGGCTCATTGTGTGGTCATGGGGGAATATTTCTTCTCTGCTGTCCTTCCCACTTTCCCCACCCCCCTCCCAGCCTGGGGGAGGCAAAGATGGAGCCCCCATGCAGTGTTTGTGTAAATGTATTTGTGAGGGAGGGACCATGCATGGCTTTTGCCCCACTATATCCCCTCTGCTGGGGTGGGAGGGAAACATGAATGTGTGAGCTGAGGCTGATGTAAAGCTGCCTCTGTTCTCTGCACTATTGGCTAAGTGTCAGCACAGAAGGAAAGCAAACATGTGCCGGGCATGGACATGGCAGAGCAGGGTTTGTGCCCCAGGCATATGCAGGGGTGCCTGATCCTGGTAAGGGAGGTGGCAGTTAAAATGCACAAGGTCATTTTGGTGAAGCGGAGTGTGGGGAGAGGCAGTCCCACATCAAGCATCACTCCGACCCCTAAACGTGTGTTACAGTCCCGATTTCTTCTAGGATTGGTTGCTTGATGCTTGAAGGGTGACATTTAGTCCTGTCTGAAGCATGAACAGCTTTGGTTTGTACATGGTAATTCCAGAGGTCTGTCCTGGTCAGCTCATGGCAGCAGTAATCCATGGGCTGAGACCCAGATGAAGACATGCCAAGCCATTCCTTTGCCTCCTGCCCATCAGTCCAGTTAACCCAACAACTTCCTTTGGAAGCACAGGTCCTGGGAAGACTCTGATGTGTGAAATAACCACTCTTCCCTTTGGCTCCTTAAATTAGCCTGCCACTTCTCTGTTCACGCTCATATGCCTGCTGGTGCCCCTGGAAGAGAGGCAAAAGGACTTTTCCATTTTCCTTCCTGGGGCAAAGGAGCAGCCTGGAAGAGCTTGGTTAATTTGAGTCCTCTAAGGCTGTTGTGGGGAGAGAGTGCTCACTGCGGGGTGATTTCTCCATCTCCGCGTGGATGGATGGTGCCAGCAGGCATCTTGCTCTTTTCATTTACTAGAGCTGAGGTGATGGGGGACCCCCTGTGGCACTGGGAGCTGTATGGTCTCTAAGACAGACAAATCCTTGCCTGAAGAGCTTAAAGTCTAAATGGGGAGCAGCTAGCAAGGGGTGGGGGCTGTGTAGGAGGCTCAGGTGTGCCACTTCAAAGGGCAGAAACTGCACACGACTGAATTCCTGAATTTTCTAACTCAAATCAGTGCTCTGCCTGTTATAGCATGTGAGTTTTTGTCCTGCAAAGCTAACCTGACCTTCTGGAGCAGGCTTTTCCTCTCTCTCACAATGCTGGAGTTGCTCAAGTCAGCAGTGTTTGACAGCAGGCTGGAAAGGCGAACAACCTGCTCCAGAATCACTGTGCCCAGGCATGTTCTTGGCTTCGCCCTCTTGATGTGGTCCTTAAGCATCTCTCCTGGCAGGTGCTGCTCTGGGAGTGAGCACAGCACTGTGGAGTCTGTCCCTCGTTATTGCAGGCAACTGCGTCATTTAATCCCCCTCCTAATCCGATCAAGCTTCATCTTGGGAGTGCTCAGGGGTTTGTTTTCCTTGCTACTCCTTCTGGGAGGCTGTTCCAGAGCTTTGTTTTTCTGGCTGGAAACCTTTTAGCACTGTTCATAGCCAGCTGATACCTTGTTCTCATGCCAGTGTTTTCCTTCAGCTTAAATGAAAAGCAGCCACAATTACAGAGCACTTAACTCTAGAGCCCTAGAGTTGAGATAAGGGTGCTAAAACCAGGCCTCAAGATGGTCTCCCCCTCTGAACTTTGCATTCAGCAGTATATCAATCTTATCCCCAAATGCTTTATTTCAGTGCTGTAAGCAGGCACTGCTCCAAAGCCCTGCACACCCCCCTGCTCTAGAGTCCTGCTAACTTAATTCTGTGTCTCTTCCAGAGAAATACATGGAGTTTGACCTGAACAACCAAGGAGAGATTGGTGAGTGATTCTGAGAGGTGCTGGGCTGAAAGAGCCACAGCCTATCTGCTACTGAATCTGCTGCTTCCCTCTGCATTCCTGGTGTTGAGGAGGAAAACTTGTGGGTTTTTCTCATGTCCAGCCTTGCTTGGATCTTGATTTCCTGCCAGGGGTTTCCTTGGCTCTCCAGCCCCTGCCTCTTAGTGTCTTTTCCTTGCCTGTTTCAAGATCTAAGCTCTTCTCAGTGCTGTTCTCCTGAAGTTCTGTTTATCTTCTCCACTTCTTTCTGCTCGAAATGATTTTTTTTCTTCTCCCTTTTTCTTCACTGCCTTCTTCTCAATCCTCTACTGCAAAGTTGGGTATTGAGAACTGGGAAGCTGCAGGACTTGAACAATCCTAGGGCTTGCTTGGCTTGAGGCAGGAGCTGTATAAATCCATGAGCACTTCTGGTGCAGAGAAGCTCTTTGCTTTGCAAGGAGGGGAGCAGAGGGAAGCAAAGGACTTGGGTGTGAGTCTGGCTCAGCTGAGCAGCCCTGCTTTGGGTCCAGAAAGCACCAGTTACGTAAAGTTTCAGCCTCCTGCAGGCCTGTATCTGACACTGAGTGTAATCACTTGTGCAGAGTGCCCTTCCAGGAGGCAGCTGCCTCGTTCCCCTCCTCCACAAGCCTTCCAGCTGAAGTGAAGCCTGTGGGGAGCTGGAAGAGGTCTGACTCAGGGCTTCCGGGAGGGAAGGGGCCCACGGGTCTCAGCAGGCAGCAGTGCAATAGGAGGAAATGGCCTGTGGCGATGGGCAGGGGCGTCTGCTCCCCACAGCTTGTTTGTCTCCAGCTTTAATCCCGGTGTTGCCTCCCTCCTCCCCATCCTTGTGACTCTTGGCACCACAATCTGAGCGAGAGAGCACTGTCCCCATGTGTCTCTGGAGCACTTGGAGAGTTGTCCCTCTTCTCTGAGTGTGTGGTACTTTTATCTTGAGCTGCACAACTGGAAAGTGATGCTCTGTACTGGGCAGAGTGGCAGTGAGCTGTACTGGAAGGCTTCTCGTGGCTTTTGGCAGCAGCTTAATGCTGTCAGCCACAGAGGTCATGGTTCAGATGGGAACTCAAGGCTGTGTCTGTAGGGTTGGCCTGTGCTCAGTGGGGTCACCACTTGACAGTAGCGATTGCCTTGCTCTTGTAGATTTGATGTCTGTCAAAAGGATGATGGAGAAGCTGGGGGCTCCGAAGACCCACCTAGAACTGAAGAAGATGATCTCTGAGGTGACTGGAGGGGTCAGCGACACCATCTCATACCAGGACTTTGTCAACGTGATGCTTGGGAAACGCTCTGCTGTGCTGAAACTGTGAGTGTCCCGGGATGGAGCCGGGGAGAGCAGCAGCACCCCAGCTGCTCTGCTGGGAAGCACAAGCTCTTCTGGGGGAGCTGGAGCTGTGCACACTCAGTGTTTGTGGAGGGAGACAAGGATCCTTGTGCGGGGGAGTGGGCAGGGTGCCCTGAGGGGGTGTGCAAGCCCATGTCAAGGCTGAGCAGTGGCCAGTGCTCCCAGCAGAGCTGCCTGCTGTGTGTTAGCACAGGCTTCCTCCCACGTGCTCCATGGGAGCCTTCCTCCTCCTTTCCCGAGGGTGTGCAGGCATTCAGCACCGCAGGGCTTCTTGCCATCTCTTCCCTGAGGATCCTACTGGCTTTGGGGACATGGATTTCCCCTGTGGATGGTGGCAGGATTTGAATGAATGATGGCCCTGCCAGCACCAGTAGTGCTGGCTCCTGCTTCCCACAGGATGCTCAGTCCCTGCCTGATCTTGGAGGGACAGGCAGTATATTGAGATGAGACACATGCTTAAAACAGCTGGCTCGTGCTGGGAGAGGTTTTCTGTGGTACAGGCTGCCAGCATTAGCCTCCCACGGCCCCCTCTGCCCTCTCAACAGGGCTCTGAAAGTGCTGCTCTAAAAAATGGCTTCCAAACACTTGCTTGGCTCCATCTCCATCCCACTGAAGCCTGGCATTTCCTTTCACAGCTCAGAGGCTGGCCTTGCTTTTGTGTCTGGAACAGCCATGAATAGGAGCTGATCCTCTCCATCCTTCTTTCCCCTTTTTGAAGGCAGCTTTAGAAACACAGCCAGCTTTCCAGGCAGGTTGGGAGGAAGAATCTTGCACCCACCTCTCACGTGGTTTCTGTAAGCCTGGGACATGTTTGCTGGCAGATTCGCCCCACTGTGTGCTGTGTCTCTGTTGTGATGCTCCTCTTCCAAGCAGGAACACACTTCTGACATCCCTGCTCCTCTTTTTTCTCCACAGAACCAGACTGAGCCTGCAGCCTGTCCCATATCTTCCATCCCTCCTCCCAACTGCAGCAGCTTTCACAAACAGATCCCTTCTCTTGCTAACAGACACCCCATTGTCTGTTGGACCCTGTAGAGCAGGAGCAGAAATGTAAAACTTGTCCTAAGAGCAGTACAGCCCTTTGATCCATCGAGGCAGCTGGCATTCCCAGCGTAGCTGCAGTCCTCAGGGAGGAAGACAGTGCTAGTGGTTGCAGAATGCTTGAGATTCCTACAGCCAGTGCCTTGCTCCTTGTTTTTGCTCTCGCCCCTGGCTGTAATTGCTGTTGCCTGCTTGGTGTTGGCTTCTGAATGTTCTGCTGTGTGGTTATGTGCAAGGTGGGCCAGGAGTGGTATTTGCTTTTACGCATCAGGAACACTTGGCATGCAGTGTGTGCCCAGGGGATTTTGGAAGTGGCTGTCTAAATAAAATGTGTTAATCCTCTGGGCTCTGAGAGGAAAACCAGCAGAGACTTTGGGAATCCACTCCTGGTAGCTGCTGGAAAAGCCAGCCTGGCAGCACTGCCCTCTGTTGGCTTTCCCTGCTTTGTTAATTAGTGATTGCTCTTTGTAGGAGAGCCAGATGCTCTTTTTCAGCAGAGAATGCCAACTTCAATGATGGATAAATATGCATTTGCTTTTTTTAAAAAATGAGCAATATCTGTTGTGTTTTGCAGGGTCATGATGTTTGAAGGAAAAGCCAATGAAAGTGACCGAAAACCTTCTGGTCCACCTCCAGAGAGAGACATAGCCAGCCTCCCTTGAAGAGGACAGGCTGTCAAATGGGCACTGTTTGCTTTGCTGGTCTGTGACAGAGGTTACCTGTGCTTTGTTACTCTTTACTGTGCACAGTCCTAGTTTTCAACTAACCTGCCTTAGAGGAACAGCAAGGGAAGCTGGGGAACTCCAGCTTGTGTCTTTCTGCTGCATCCCTTAGCCAACTTGATCTGTTAGATAGAAGCCCTAGCACTAAGTGTAATGTGAGACCAAAAAGAACAAAAAATATCCTGTGATTTTACTCTTTCCTCTGCCCTTCCTGCATTTCTCAGACGAGGAGCTACTTTGTTCCCAGTGTATGGATTCAGAGCTGTGCTTGTCAGGACAGGTTCCTAATGGTCCTTGCTGCTAGACATGGACAAAGCCCGAGAGCGGCTTCATGGGTGCAAAGAAATAAGTGCCTTCTCTGCTCCATCTTCCTGTTCCTACTTTGGACTTAATTCTTCCCCTTCTGACCCCCCCTAAATGCAAATCAGGGTCCCACGTCTGTCTAATCATTAGGGAATGTGGGAATGTGCTTGTACACAGAGATCTGCCTGCACAGCCTATTGGAGTGGGCGCAGCTGCCTGCAGGGACAGCTTCTGGCTGCCCTGGGGGCTCATCCTGCAGGCAGATCTCAGGGTCCAACACCAGCTACTGCAAGTGAGAATGGTTAAAGCCACCTTGGGGGACCCCCTTCCTGATAAATCGTGACCTGGGTCCAACCAGGAGTGTAACCTCTGGACAGGTGATTGTCTGTCCCATCCATAGAGTCCAGAAACAAGCTGTGATGCTTTTGCAGCCTCACAGGATGCCTGGGGCAAGTGAAACCTCCAGGTGAAAGGAAGCTGAGTGACCAAACTGAGCCCGGCCAGACCAGTTGCAGACGAGGATCTGTCCTCAGGCAGCTGCTCTGTCCCTCCGATTTTTGCAGACCTCCCTGTATATGTTTCAGCCTGGTCCCCTGGGACTATCCATTTCACTGATGGATAAGCCCTCAAATCTGCAAAATAAGAAGGGCTATAAGTATGGAATGTGAGCTGGGACTGTGCTATCCACACTCTGGTACTGTGGTGATTCTTGTTTCATACACAGTTTCTAGAATCCAGGTGTTTGCTCTTTGCCCTTTCCCTACTCTTTTCTTAAATGTTCTTGACAGCTTTTAACTTTTCTAAAATCACGGTTTAGTAAGGACATTTTTTAATGGCAATACAGATGATTAACTGTACTAGGCTGATTGTTCCTGCCAAAGGCTGCACTTTTAAAGAATTTAAAAAAAAAAAAACCAACAAAAACATTCTCACTACTGTTTGTGTGAAAACCAAAACTGTAACAGAAAGAAAAATTATGAGCAAAAGCAGCACCAGTCTACTTCAAGGACTGAAAATAAATTTTTTGAAGCTACAGTGTATTAGTGTTTATTGTTATCTCTTCTGAAGCTTGGTCCGTATGATTGGTTGCAGATTAAGGGAGCTGGTTTCCAACTCTGTTAATATAAACCCTTAAACAGATCCTGGAGATAGGTTTGGACTGTCTTCATCTGATCTTTATCAGTAATAACTGACTGAAAGCCATGGAGTTTGTGTGATGAAATGCAGAGGCCACCTCCTGAAAGCTGGCACTTTTTTCTGACTTACTGAAAAAAAGCAGGTGCCAGTGCTTGTTTTAAGGAATAACTTATTTATTGAGAGCAGACACTTGCAATGCTTCTCTTGAAGGAGGTTGTGGGGGTTTTTGCCCAAGGTTCTTGTCTGATGTGAATTATCAAAGGGGGAGACCAGGTTTCCTGGGGAATGACTGGGTGCACTTTTTCTGTGAGTTTCTCAAAAGAACAGAATTTCCCTGAGCTCACAGGCCCATGTCGGCTTTCTGCTGCCTGGTAGCCTCTGGGACTGCACCTGCTTTTCTTGGCTGTGTGTTGAAACTGTTGTTCAATCCGAAAATAAAGGAAGCATATTACACCAGGGAAACTTGGATGTAGTTTGCCACAGTTCAGGTCACTGCACAAAGCCATCATTGCTTGTCTCTGTGGAAATCCTTGTCCTTTTCGGTCCTGAAAAACAGAATGACCTGCTAGAGCTGGAAACAGCCCTTCTCAAAATGTCTCCATAGGGCTGAATGCTGGCATTCTGTCTGAGTGGGAGGTGAACCACTCAAAACTTGAACAAGTAATGAAATCGAGGACCTGGTGTGATCAAGCCCCCATATTCTGCTTTTGTGTAGTCCTGGAGCACAATAAGGCTGCTCCAGCTCAGAGAGCTTCTGTGTTTGCAGCTCAGCCACTCCACACTAGAGCTGTACAGGGGCTGACCCAGAGCATCCCTGTGCCACCACTGCAGCCCATGGCAAGGGAGCAGGATTTCACCTGAGGGAAAGGCATGAAACTGTGTCAGGGTGGGGTTAGGTTGCAATTAGGGAAAGGTTCTTCCCACAGATGGTGCTGGGCACTGACCAGGCTCTCCGGGGAATGGGCACAGCCCCAAGGGTGACAGAGCGCCAGGAGTTTGGACATGGCTCTCAGGGACATGGTGGGATTCTTGTGCAGTAGTTCAATTCAACGACCCTTGAGCGTCCCTTCCAACTCGGGACTTTCTGTGATTCCTTAGACCTAAAGCAACGCTGGATCTCTGTTACAGGAAAAGCATCGAAGCCCCTCACCAAGGGCTGTGGCCGGGGTGGAGCAGGAGCCTGCCGGGCTCCGCCGTGGCTCGGCGGGGACAGCCGGAGCCCATCCCCGGTGTCAGCAGGCTCCGGCCCCGCCGGGGCTGCTCCAGCGGGCCGGCTCCCCTCAGGACGGAGCGGGGCACGGGCGTCCTGCGGCTCCCAGCGCCTCGGGGCGTGCGGAAAAATCGGGGAGAGAGCACACAGCCTTAAGCTGCGCCAGGGGACGTTTAGGTCGGACACCGCGAGGAATTGCTTCACAGCAAGGGTGATTAGACATCGGCACGGGCTGCCCGGGGGGGGCAGTCACCGTCCCTGGAGATGTTCAAGGGACGACCGGACGTGGCGCTCAAGGGCTGCGGGCTGGAGTTCGGTCACAGGCTGCACTCGATGGTTTCAGGGATATTTTCCAATCTGACTCTGCGCAAAGAGGGTTTATTAAGCGCAGCTGTTGAGGGGAGGGCCCGGTGGGAGAGCCCGGTGGGAGGACCCGGAGCAGCGAGAGCCGCGGCCGGAGCGGCCCCGCCGGAAGCGGAAGCGGCGCGGGGCTCTCCCGGCGGGGCGCGGGCGGCGGGGCCGCCATGGGGGACGACATGGACGTGATCCCCGAGCGGGAGATGAAGGTGAGGCACGGGCAGAGCGGGGGCTGTGAGGGGCGGGCCGGCGGCAGGAAGGGTTGGCGGGCTGTTGGACTCGGGCCGAGGGGCCTTGGCTTGGTGCCGGAGGGGAACGGGGCTTGGAGAAGGCTCGGCCTGGGCTGCCAGAGGTGGTGGGTCCTGGGGGAGGCTTCGTTGGGACCGTGGGGCTACAAACCAGGGGGTCGGCTCGGGCTATGGCGGAGCTCTTTGAGTCATCCTTGCCGTGTTTGTGGAACGGAATCCCAGGATGGGTCAGGCTGGAAGGGACCACGGTAATCAAACCTCCCTGCTCAGACAGGCTCGTCCCAGGGCGCATGGCACAGGATTGCATCCAAACGGGTCTGGAACATCCCCAGTGAGGGACACTCCACACCGTTTCTGGGCAATCTTGAGGACTTTCAAATACTTGAGGACTTTCTGGCATGTTGTGGTACAGGCCTGTGGGGTGGAAAAGAAAAGGCTGGCATGGCCTTGGTGTTGGAGAGGTGTTTAATGCTTGGGGAAGGAGTCACAGAATGGTTTGGGTTGGAAGGAACCGTCAAGCTCATTTTGTTCCAACCCCTGCCACGGTTAGGGACACCTTCCAGCAGACCAGGTTGCTCCAAGCCTCATCCAGGCTGGCCTCGAGCAGTTTCAGGGATGAAGGAGAGTTGGGGGAAACTTGTTTTGGAAGAAGAGTTTCTGCGTCCTCCTGTCAGCATGCCTTGTGCTGGGAATCTCGTGGTTTGGGGATGTGTGGCTGGGGGGCAGTGTGAGCTGGAGTTTTGGTGTGTGGTGCCAGCCTAGCCTGTCCTGTGTCACTCAGTGTTACTGTGAGGCTGGGTAAGAAGGGACATGGGGGAACAGATTCCTGGAGTGATTATGGGTCTTTGTGCAGCTGCCTTCTGCCCTTAAAAAACAGGGTCGTTGGGCTGTTTGTTTTGCAGAAGTTTCTGAGTTCCTGCATCCTCCTCAGATTGCAGGAATGTACTTATTTAGTGGCAGTTATTGGGAAATAACTCAGGTGCTTGACTGGAGTTATTGGCATGTAGGTTAGCAAATGTGTGCCTTGTAGCAGCAAGTTTTGTTCAGTCCTGTCCCATCTTTTCTCTATTCCTCTTTTGCTCTGTATCCCTTGGCTGGTTTTGGTGTGCTCCAGAGAGGGTCAGGTGTCCCAGGCAGATTTTATGAACACAGACACTGGGTACAAGTGAGATTAAACCAATGGGAAAAAAAAAAGTGGTGTGATCTCAATTTTTTTGTGGATGAGACAGAAAATGTGATGGAGTGGTCAGAGGCTGCCTGGGTGTGTGGCAGGGATTTGCAGCTCTCATGGAGAGGCTCCTGCACTTACTGTCTTAGAGAAGCCAAAGTAAACTGTCCTCTTGGGCAGCGCGTGAACTGATAATTCCCAACTCTCTCAAACAGGATTTTCAGTTCAGAGCACTGAAGAAGGTTCGCATCTTTGACGCTCCTGATGATCTTCCCAAAGAGCGCTCCAGCCTCCTCGCAGTGTCCAACAAATATGGGCTGGTCTTTGCTGGTGGAGGGACCAGCCTGCAGATCTTCCACACCAGAGATCTTCTCATGCAGAAACATCCGGGAGAAGATCCCAATAAAATTGGTAAGATACGCTTAAATCTCATGATTTTGGCAAAGACAGGTTGATATGGGATTTATGACGTGGAGCTCTTGGCTTCTGATACATGTTACAGTCCTTGCCATTCTCTGTCAGGGGTTTGGAATTGCCACATTTTCTTGTGTGGGAAGGCAGGAACAATGGTTGGTAGCCGTTCTTTGAGCTGTGAGCCCTTGCAAGAGGGAGTTTGCACACTGAGTTACCCACTCTGACTAAATGACTGTCCAGAAGAGGGGAAGCAACCACTGTTCCACCACCTGAGTGCAAAATGCTTTTCATTCTCCTTAGTAACTGTTCCACTCTGTACATACATGAAGAAAGGCAAAAATCTTTCCACTTATTATTATTCAGGTTACTGAGGAAGGAAAGTGGCAATTTCTTTTCTTAGAAATTTGGCAACTCTCAGGATTGTATCAACAGAGATGAAGGGATTTGCATTAATTCAGTTTTTCTACCTGTTACCTTTGATAGCTGCTGTTAATGGAACTGAGGATTATTGCATAAATCTGTTGTACTGTTTTACAAGAACAGTTCTTGCTATTTAAATTTGTCCCCTTCATTCCATCTTTGTTTCCTTTTGTGTTTTAAGTGGAGAACATTCAGAGCACTGTGGTTCCCATGAAGTTTCCTATGCAGCACCTGGCTCTGAGCTGTGACAATCTCACCCTGTCAGTCTGTATGATGTCCAGTGAGGTTGGGTCCTTCATCAGCTTTTTTGATGTCCGCACATTCCTAAATCAGGTACAGCATATTCTAAGTGGGTTTGGCTTTGGTTTGGGGTTTGGGTTTTTTTTCAGAATACAGCAGAGGAGAGGTGTAGCTGGGGTGGGATTTTCTGTCTCTGTGAGGGTTGTCTTGTAAAGGAGTTGCTCAGTAAACTCCAAATCTACTTGTTTTTATCAGTCATTAATTTATAGGCAGGTCTAAAACTGCTTTGAACTATAACTTCAGGAGTTTGGTTTTGTGCTCCACTTTGACTGTCTCATGTATTTGTCTTTCCTAAAAGGCAAAACAGCAGAAACATGCATTTGCTTGTCACAAACTGGCCAAGGACTCAGGAACTACAGCCACGGTTAACGACCTGAAGTGGAACCCTGCCAGTCCCACCATGGTGGCCATCTGCCTGTCCGATGGCAGCATCTCTGTCCTGCAGGTCACAGACTCTGTGAAGGTCTATGCCACACTCCCACCCTCTGCTGCTGTCACATCTGGTGAGTGGCAGCCTTGGAGGGCACTCACAATGTTGGATACTGAGCAGCAGACACCACTTGAGAGGTGTATCAACACAGGTTGCTTGTCTCAGGAGGAGGTTTCTTAAAACTCCTTACAAAAAGGGTTTAAACTCAGTGAGACTCAGAAAATGTGTTGCAATGGAATTACTCTTTCCCAGTTGATTGCAGCAGATGAGATTTTTTTGTGAGTTATCAACCATGCCCACCTGTGCTTTGTGCTGTCTCAGGCTGACTCATTTCCAGGAAAACATGCAAATAAGCATCATCACCTGTTGGGTTTTGACCTGTGTAGTCTTGCCTTCTCTGTGACTGGATGATTCCTTGTTGGATGCAGATTCATGATTCTTTTCATTGGAAAAAGCACTTTTAATTTATTGGTCCTGTTTTTGTGGGGTCTTGTAACTCTCCAGTTCCTTAGTGCTAATGAAATTCTCTCCTTTTTTTGCCTAGTGTGTTGGAGCCCGAAGGGAAAACAACTGGCTGCAGGGAGGCAGAATGGCACCGTGGTGCAATATCTGCCTGTAAGTATTGGTGGTGTTAAGGCCTTATGACTTTTCAGGAGTTTGAAATATGTTATTTTGTTGGTTTGGGCTGTTGGTTTGTTTTTTTTTTCAATTGGTTGATTGATTTTTCTATCACAAACTAGAGAATTTGGTTAGGTGGCACATGGTGTGAGCCATGTGATGCTACCAAGGGCTTCAGTAATATTCAAGTGTCTTAGGCCAATATTTTGTTTAGTTTAAGGTTTAGTTTAAGGTTTGCACTGGTCACTGAAGTCATGATTTCAGAGTGGCCCATGATGAGTGTTAAAGAATGGGTGAGTTGTTCCAAACCAGTTCTCTGGGCTTTCTGCAAAAACTTGCAGTTGTATTTGTTCATTGCCTTTTCTGTGTATTTAAGAGTTGTTTTATTTGCAGAATCTGCAGGAGAAGAAAGTAATCCCTTGTCCTCCCTTTTATGACTCGGACAATCCTGTTAAAGGTACATCTTTTTATTAATTTTTAACTTGTTTTCTCTTTAAAAGTATTTCACTCATCCTTCCTGCTGTTGTCTTCAGTTAGAGCAGCTGTATAGCACTGGTTATGAACTTACAGTGTGATTTTCTGTGATTCTTAAGCTTGGTAGTTTAGGAGTTAGTTGCCATTTTTTTGACATTTCCTTTTGTGTGCTGTGCACATTCAAAATCAACAAGAAAGTGCTATGAAGTGCTTCTGGCTGAGGTATTTGCTTTCTCTTTCAGTTTTGGATGTGCTTTGGATTGGCACCTATGTCTTTGCCATCGTGTATGCAGAGGCTGATGGGACACTGGAGATGTCTCCACAAGTGGTCATAGCCATATTGCCTGTAAGTGCCAGCAGTCACAACGACACAAGTGTCTATTGCTTGTTCCTGACTTGTTCTTGACAATGGCTTTTGTTATTGACATTGGCACCACATAGAATTTGAGTTTGGTACTGCTGTAAATCATGGGATTGAGGTTGGGATTAAGTGGAGGAAGTAGGATTCACCTGAAAAATCAGTGAGTAGTCTGCTCTCTGCTGAAATCCAATTATGATATTATTGGTGTGCCCTGACACTGTCAAATTGAAAGGAGTTTTCTTGGTTTGTGCATTGACAGATAAATTACCAATTTAATTTGATCTTACAGAAAAAGGAAGAGAAGCGACCAGAGAAGTTTGTGAATTTCATGGAGCCGTGCTACACAAGCTGCACTGAGAGACAGCATCATTATTTCCTCAATTTTGTTGAGGAATGGTGAGTGGCAGGAATCATGGCAAGGTCCTTCCCTTGGTATGCATGTCTGAGGGGTCAGTGCGTCTCCATAGATTTTGTTCCTCCTTTCTGTAGACCTTGCAGTGGACTGTCATGTTAGTTTTAACTTGTTTGTGTCCATGCTTACAGGGATCTAGTTCTGGCAGCTTCAGCAGCTTCCACAGAAGTCAGCATTCTTGCCAGGCAGGGGGATCAGGTAATGTTTTTATTCCATTTTTGGAATATATTTTGTGTTGCATCTGTGCAAATGTACATTTTCTCTCCCTAAGTATTACCTATATAAGACCTGGAATGCAGCGAGATGATTTTTTTAAGACATCCCAAAACTAATCGAGCTTCTGAATTGTACAGAATCTTAAGATAATTCTTGGATAAACAAGAGACGTGTGTTGTGAACCAAATACCAGAAGTCTCTTTACCATTATTCACTTGGCAGTCTCAAAATTTGGTCAAACTCACTATAATAAAGTGATTGATGTGAGATCATCAGTTGAAGTAAAGCATTAGAAATATCTGACCTCTGACATGCAGTGATACATGAGAAGTCACACATAGATCTGTGAAGGACCCGGATCTTTCTGGCATTTGTTAATCTGACAAATTTAAGTAGATACTCTCTAGCTGATGTTTCAGCTGTTGTGGGCTGGAGTGCTGAAGAAGGCTGGTCACAGGAAAGCAGTAGTTGATGTAACAATAATTTTACTTTTTGCAGAACTGGGAATCGTGGGTTTTGGAGGACTCGAGCAGAGCAGAACTTCCTGTGACAGATAAAAGTGATGACACTCTGCCCGTTGGTGTTGCTGTAGACTACACCAGTAACATGCCCATCGTGATCAGTAAGTCTTGTTAGTCTTTCCTGTGGAGTAGTCCAAAAATCTCAGTATATTTGATATTTTTGAGGGGCAGCCTTGTGCTCAGAGTTGTGGGAGATCATTCTGAAAAGCAGACTGACACACCTGCTGTTTCTATACCAAACCCAGAGCACATGGCTTTGCTTCTGTGTAAGGATTCAGTGGCAAAGTGTTAAATACAGTTCTTTCCTGGAGCTTTCAGCATTCTGGGATACAACACCAACAGACATGGCAAACAAAGCTCTGAGTTCTGTCTGTGTTCCCCAGAATTGGGATTTTAGAGAGTTTAAAGGAGTCATGTTCTAACACTGGGGATTTCAGGCTGCCCATGTGGTGTTCTTTATTCTTGTCACTTCTGTCCTTTTGCAGAACTGTTTTGTATCAAGTGCATTTGCACGGATCTAAAGGAAAAGTGGGTTGGTTTCAAAGCCAGGAACAGCAAAGATCACTGAGGTGAATTCATAGGTTTTAATTCTGCATTAAAGCACAGGCTCTGTACTGCCTAAACCCTGCTGTGCTCTACATCTCAGCTGCATTATTGCTGTACCTTCTGTGCTGCCTGAAGGCCCTTCAAAGTACCTTGTCAAAGTCAGAAACTGCATCTGAGCTATTGTGTTGTATCTTAGTGAATTCTGAGAATTCTTCTTTGAAGGCCAGAGACAGATGGAAATAGAGATGCCTTCAGGCAGAGTGGAAGGTACTGCAGTCAGGAGTTCCTGAAGAGCACAGGAGGGTGCCAGTTAACTAAGAACTTTACCTGAAAGAAAACCTACAGTAGGGAATTGAGGTCAAACGTTGTACTTGAATGCCAACTTGAATTTGAAGCCTTTTCTCTGTTAATCTATACAGTTACTGGATTAAGAAATCTGTCAGGGCAGATTTTTTAAAGCCTGTGTTGTGCTGCCTCAGAGTTTTTAAAAAGGTTTTTGGAGAAGCTTTTTACTAACACATTCTCTGTGTTCTGACACAAGAGTTTGGCTGCACATTAATTGGATTTGCAGTTCACAGCAAGTTTAGGTTGCAGAGAAACCTTATTTGTCCTGGAGCTTGTTCCCAAGTGGAAACTGCCCTTCCCTAGCATGCTTTTCCTGAAGAACCAATAGTAAAGAAAAATGACCATCCGCTGCACTGCCTGACAAACCAAGCACCATGATTAGAGCAGATTTTCCCTGCACTCTAAATGTGTTGGGTTTGGGTTTTTGTGTTTAATTAAGCACAGTTAGACCAGTACAAAATTTTACAAACACAGAGAGTGTCCTGGGGCCTTTAACTGTGCTGAGAATTTTTGTACTGAAGCAGACTCACAAAGCAGCTGCATAAAACACAAGTATTTTATATCAGTGGTTTAGATCACAAGGATATTTTATTGATGTTGGCTTTCTTTAAAGTTAAAAAGTTTCCTATGTAGCAATTCCATTCTGTAGTTCTTGCATATGAATGTTAATGAGGGCCCAATGGAATGTGGGGATTGCTGGAAGGAATTGAAGGAGGGAACAGAGTATCAGTGAGGAAAAATGATTGCTTCAAAATCAGAAAAAGCTTGGCACAGGAATTGATGGGTGAAAGTTGGGCTTTGTCATTCAGGAGATGACATTCAATTGTCAAAATAACCCTTTTATGAAACATGAAGTCAGGAACAGAAAGGAATACAAAAGGATAAAGAAAGAGAGCTGAGCACTGGCAGAGGAGCAAGGGAACAAAGATGCAAATGAAAGCGAGAAGGGAGAAATGTACGAAATACTGTGTGAAGAAAGTCACATGAAGGTGGCAATTCCAGTAGGAACAGAACAGGAAGCTTTGACTGCGGGACTTATATGTGGGGTCTCTGGCAGGTGATGAGAAGATCCTTGCTCCAGCTCCAGTTCTGATCCTGCTCTCTACGGATGGTGTGCTCTGCCCATTTTACATGATCAACCAAAACCCAGGAGTCAGGTCACTTATTGTGACCCCAGAGCCACTGCAGTTGGTCGGGGAGAGAGTTCCAAAGTCAGCAGGTAAGTGCTCCAGGGGCTATGGGGAACACTGGGTTTGTGGATCTCTGTCATACTGATCTGTCAGTTGTTCAGTAGTCAAGACACACATGTGGTCACAGAAAATGTATTTTTTCTTTGTAAGGATAATGGGGAGCAGTTCTGGGTTGTTTTGAGCTCCCAGGACTGTTCTTTGTCTTTTTTGCATCAGTGTGAAATTACCTAGTCCTGTTCATCAAATCACAGAATCATTTAGTTTGGAAAAGACCTCTAAGATCATTGAGTCCAACCTTTAAACCTGTTTGTTTGTGAGATCTCAAGCACTTTGCAGGCTGTGCATTTAGACTTTCCTGTGCAATCAGCCTTTGGAGAATATGGCCAAACCAGTTTTAGGAGGCTCTTTGCCCAGCTTTGAGCATGGCCTAAACACTTCAGAGGTGATGCTTTTCCTCCATAGTTTTGCCACAGGAGGTCATGATATGAACTAAGGTGTTTGACTGCAGCAAAATCCTATTTAAACAAAATTCTGTTTAAATCCTATTTAAAGCTTTCCTCAGCACTGTGAAAATTGTGTCAGCAGGTAAAGAGGAGTAGTTTTGTTTGAGTTATAGATGTGTTGCCCTGTGTAGTGTGATGCAGGCAGGTAAGATGATTGTTTTGCTTGTCTGCCTTCATGGAGAAATAATTGCAACTGCACCATTTTCTTCCCTGTACCCAAATTTGCTTCTCCTTCCAGCCAGAGTGCTGTTGTTTGGCAGCCTGCCTTCCTGCAGTGCTGGCTAACTTGTGTGCTGACTGCCTATTTTATTTGAGATGGCAGGAACCTCATCAAAATCAATGGAGGAAGGTGAAGTTTTTTCACAGGAAACTGCAGACAACATTAATCTGAAGAGATTGTTGTATTGATCGTGACTTTGTACAGTTTCTGTATCACTTGCTGGGATTGGGGACTGCAAGCCCAGCTCTGCCATCTCTCTTCCTCGCTGTCCAGTGAGGGAAGCGTGCTGAGCTGTCCCTGTCAAACAGATCTGGCCTTGCAATCCTTCTGCCATTAGTCAGTGCAGCCAAACGAGCCTCCTCCTTTCCCATTTGTCTTTCTGCAGGGAGTACTGCCACCAGTCCAACCACTCCTCCAACTTCTCTAAAGCCTGACACTGCACCGGCCGTTGCTCCCGCTGTGCCCACCTCAAGTCAGCCCCCAGCAGGGAGTGGAGCAGCTGCTTTTTCCTTCATGCCCTCAGCTGTGAAGACCCCTGGCTCCACAGGCAGTGATCCTGCACCGTATTGCTTTGCCACCGATGCCTCCAAGCAAGCCCAGACTCCTGCTCTGACTGGAGCAGCAACATTCTCCTTCTCCTCTGCTTCTTCCAAGGCATCCATGACTCCTGCTTCTGTAGCTACAACAGCTCCTGCCACCTCCTTTCCTTTTGGGTCCATGAACTTTAAACCAGCTGCAGAGAGCTCGTCTGGGCCATCGTCCTCCACAGCACCCTCTGCGCAGAAGTCGTCTTTTGCGCCTTCAGCTTCTTCAGTCAAAGTGAACCTCAATGAGAAGTAAATAGATTCAGCAGTGAATGCAGGGGCTGGATACTTGTTAAGTTGCTGCAGGCATGGATAACGTGTGGTAGTTCTGAAGATGGTGTCTGGCTTTTTGCCCTGACAACAGTTCCCCATGTTCCCAGGAAAGCTCTGAGGAAGCCCCCTCTTTATCCGAGAGTGTTGTGGCTGTGGAAACCCTCAGTGCTTCCCATGCTAGAGGTTATGTTCATGGCCATGGTACTAGTCAAGGGAAATGCCAAATATTTAGACTGATAAATTGCCAGAGACTTAGATCTTTGTTTCATAGGCATCAAATAGTGATTCTGTGCTTAGGTTTGATGCAAATCATGGCTGAGCACTGCTGGGAAATCCCTTCTGTCTGGGACTGCTTTAGTGCGGTGGTGATAGGACAAGTTTCTCTTGACAGTTTGTTGAAGGTTCCTTACTCCCAGCTTGAGAGGAAGCTGGAGCCACAGCTGATGGATAGCAGTACATCTAATACTATGCTACTACTACTGTTGCTACTCTGTGTTCAGCAGAGAAGGTGCCAGACCTTTTGGTTCTGTTCTTAAATGGACACTTGCTCACTGAGCACAGGATCTGGAATCTTAAAGGCTTGTTCACAGTGAGTGAAAAAAACTAATATTGATTAGAAACTAGGCAAAATGGGTTTGAGTGAGTGTTCTCAGATGCCATATACTCACTCTTCCCTCCAACTCCTGAGACTTACTCTTTATTTTTAGAAAAAGTGGTTTAAAACACAGAGCTATGTTAATTGGAGCTTCTTATTAAGGAGAAGAACTTTCATGTAAATGCATCATAAGAAATTTCTGATGGTTCGAATTATTATTTTTGAATTAGAAAAATCTTTACTACACCAGAATCTGATGGGAGCTCTTAGGGCTTTTTATATTTTGTGTATAAAGCAAATGATACACCAGTGAATTGGCTGAATATTTAAATTGGCTGCCTTGAGGAGCTGAGTTTGCAAATGAATAGAAATTCATATTTTCTTGCAGAATTTCTGTTTGAGCCTTACTCTGAGGATGACACTGAAGGGCAGCTCAGATTTGCTGTAGTTGGAACAAAATGACAAGATGCATTTGAAGCAGGGCAGTAGTTTTTGCTGGCATTTAGCTTTTGCTCATGGGAGGATCTAAGACAGAAATATTTGTGGTTCCATGTATTCAGAAATTATCCTGAATGGCTCCTTCCCACTATCTCCAGGAGCTACTCGTGATTTTGTATCTGGAGCTTGAGTTGTTGCTGATCCCAGGGGATGCTCGTTCATTTATTCACTCATTCACTTATTCATTCTGTTGCAGGTTCAGTGCTGTAGACACCTCTTCTCCCACAAGCAGCAGTGGTCAATGTACTTCCACGATGTTTTCCTTCTCAACCAGTTCCAAAACTGCTCCTGGAGGTTCTCTGAGCCAGTCCATGCCCATCACAGCCCCTCCTACCACACCACTGAAGACTTCATCCCCTGTGCCTGCCACGGGTAGGAGTCTGATCCCTGTTGTTGGGAATAATGCATTTTAAAAAATGTTCTAAAAGTTTTAGGACACAGGGAGCTTCATTTGGCTTCTTTCTTGTTTTTTCCTGCTGTTTTTCCTGCTCCAGAGGCCCTCCTGATTGGCACACCATCATGATGTGAATCACTTTGTCTTGAAACTGAGTGATTTTTCCATTTGTGCTCTATTTCTCAGAGAGTCATATGTGAAATAATTATATTCAGCTGCTTAGGTTCACCCAGAAGTTCTGGCATTTTCAATGCTCTGATTATGAATGTTACTGAGCAGCCACACAAATCAGTGCCTTACCTTCCATCTGCTTTGACTAGAGTTCAAAGTAGTCACAGAGAAGTTGGATGGGAAGGCACCTGAGGAATGTGTCCCCCCACATGGGGACCCATAGCGCTACTGCTTTTGGATTTGATAGTGGTGACTGTTTCTGATCACAGCCTGTTTCCTCAAGCTTTGTATAAATTGATCAATTATTGTTGTTCTTATTAAATTCCAGTGGCACGTCCTGCTCAAAATACTCCTTCAGCTTCCTTGGTACAGAAGACACCCAAAATCACCCCGTCAGCAGCAAAGCCAAGCTCTACTCAGGTAGCAGGAACTTAACTGGGTTCTTTGGAGGGTGAATGTTTTTCATGGCCTGTGAATTGCTTAGAATTCCTTGGACTGAACTAGTGTTCCTAGGTCAAAGAATCAGCTATCTTCTGATTTTGAAATAGTAGCAAATCTGTGGTTCTAAACAATCTTCTCTGCATGTCTTTAGAGAGCTATATTTTGACCTGTGTTTGTAATCAAAGTGTCTGGTGTCTGAATGGAGTTTGTAACACCAGGTCTTTTTGATATTCTAAGCACCCCGTTGCAATGGATATATCCTTAATATTGGTTTTGGTTTTGTCTTTTTTTTTTTTCCCAGGTCAAGTCAGCACTCCCCAGCATGGCTTTAGAGAAACAGACCCACCAGTGGAAGGAGTCGGACCCTGTCATAGCAGGAATCAGGGAAGAGGTGAGATTTTCAAGCAGTTTTCTTCATAATGCCACACAAACACTTCAGTTGTGTTCTGATGGTGTCTGTAAGTAGTTTAGGAATCAGAATGGAAATTTTTCCTGAGATGATCAGCCTGGTTTCTAGTTGTTATTTGTGTGTCCTGTTCAGTCACTGTGTTGAGAGGATGGAGTATTCTTTCCTGTTAATGTTCAAGAAGAATTTCCTGCTTTGGCTGCAAAGTGACTGGTGTTTATGGTGTAGTTGAGGCATGATCCAAGAGCTGAGACATTTGTTCCAGACCCTGCTGTGTTTTCAGTGCCTGCCCTTTCTTCCGCTTGGCTCTGCAGATTGCACATTTTCAAAAGGAGATGGAGGAGCTGAAGGCCCGGACTTCCAAAGCCTGTTTCCAGGTTGGAACTCCAGAGGAAATGAAGATGTTGCGAACTGAGTCAGAGGATCTTCACACCTTCCTCTTGGAAATTAAAGAGACAACAGAGGTGAGCAGAATGTCTTCAAACTGTGAACAGCAGTGACTCTTCCTCACCTGATGTTCCTCCTTAGCCTGCTACAGCTGAACTGGAACATCTGACTCTGCTGTGTTAATGAGGGGGTGACATTTGCCTTTGTGCTTTCAGGCAGATGATTGCAGAAGCCCTTGTGCTAGAGGTGGCAATAGAAAATGTTACTTTGAACCTTTGTGCCATCTGTTTTATTTCACTTTGCAGTCCCTTCATGGAGATATCAGTATTCTGAAGACAACCCTGCTGGAGGGATTTGCAGGGGTAGAAGAGGCTAAAGAACAAAATGAACAGAATCGTAGCTCGGGGTATTTACACTTGCTCTATAAGAAACCTTTGGATCCCAAGAGTGAAGCACAGCTTCAGGTATGAATCATGTCAGCCAACTTCTGATAGAGAGCTTTAAATAAAATAAAACTTAGGCTTGTGTGTGCAAGTGCCCAGCATTGTTGTTCTGCCCTAAGTATTTGCTGTTTCAGTAAATAGTCTAGTAAATGTGTGGTGAGCTTTGTTTTCCGTGAGTTTGCTAGAGATGCTGGAAATCCTCTCCTGAAGCTCCTCTCTATTGTTGCCATTTGCAGTGATGATTCAAAACTCCTTCTGAAGGGATGCAGTTCACCTGAGATCCAAGTCTATTCTAATCTTAGAATGTGACTCTTGACATCCTGTTCCTTCTCAGCCTGTAGTGTTTGCTCAGGGATTTCAGTTAAAAGAATGTTGGGGGTTTTTTTCTGCACTTAGAAGAGTTCTTGGAATTACTTTTATCTTCAGCAAGTGCCTTATAGAACAATTTGATGATTTATTATGACTTACAGAATTGTGTGGTTAATTTCATGGATGGTGGAGCATAAAGCTTAATGATATTCTAAAAGCTGGGGCACAAAGGAAAATAACCGGCAGTACATAAAGAGGCTTTCAAAGACAAGAAAGAAAGTAGGGGTGAAGCCCTTTTTGTTACAGCTCTGGTGATGAAGGCTATTTAACCCTAAGCAAAATAGAGTGAATGTGCCCTACAAATGATACTTGGTCTTTTATACACTGATAAGTTCCCCTCAAGAGGTTTGACTGGCAGGTTGAAGGCATAATTGAATGTCATCTTTGTGGCAGGAGGTATCAAGACCATGCATGCAGTTATTAGAAATCAGCTGACACAAAGTAATTTCTTTTAGGCCTGGTAGCTAATCTTCACCTGGATTCTGTTGATTGATTCACAGTCTTAATTGCATGCCTGCTTTGATATCCAGCATGTCTCTGTGACATTTAACGCTTATGCTTGCAAGTTCAGAGAGATGATAATCTTGAAGTATGTGTTTCACTGTGTAGAGAAAAGACCACGAGAAAAGAAAAGCACAGTGGGAGAGAAGTGGAAGTGGATTGGAGTGGAAGGAGAGAGCTTTTGGGTCAACTTTGTGAAAGTTTGCTTTGAGAAAGCTCTGTGCTGACTGAGATTTTGTTCAGTCTACATCATCCCCATTCTCCTGCTGAGAAAAGCTCCTTTAGGCAGCTTAGTTTTCAATGAAGTTTTCAAGACCCTGAGACTTTTCTGATGTTCAGCTGTATCAATTTGGTATCCAGAGAGCTGCTGCCATGTAGGTGCTGCAGAAAGGAAACCTGGGCTTGGCAGTGTTCAACACTAAGCCCACAGCAGGACTGGATTTGCTTTCAGGTTGGAGATGTCTCACTAGAATTCCATGCTGTATCTTGAAAGCATTTGCAGTGAAATTCTTCCTAGGCTGTTCCTTGGCTGCTTCATCATATTTAGGTGAGCATTCTGTTGAGATGAGCTGAAACCAATAGCAGTTCCCATTTCCATTTTACAAGGTTGGAGTTCAAGCCATGGCCGTGCCATGCCAGGCTGGAGGGATCACAGGAATGAGACTGAGCTCTGGGTTTGTTTAGGGAGCAGAGCTTGGGGCCAGAGGTCTCTGGTGTAGCTGCTGCAGTTGTGCAACTGTGTGGTCATGGATAAGTCACTTTACTCTCTGTCCTTGCTTTTTATTTATTTTTATTTTCCTACCTATAAAAGTCAAATTAATTCCTTGCCTTAATGTAGGCGGTATGAGCATTTGTGAGTGCTTTTATGAATCATAGTCTGTGAATGCTAATGTTCTAGAGCTGTGTGAGTAGCCTGCAAAGCTTTGATCTCCTATAATTATTAGAAGTTTCAGTGTTGTAAGATGGGACCAAATGACTCATGTTCTGGAAGTGGCATTTGAAATAAGGATTGTTTTGTACAATGCCTCGTGTTTGTAAAATCCTTTTTGTAAAGACCTGGCAGTGTTTTGCAAATATTATGGACATTACTCTAAGTTGAGAGCTGAGGTGAAATGTCCAGGCCAAACCCTGTGTGTACCCCATTGATTGTTACATACTTCTTCACTGTGTTGGGTTCTGCTGTGCTGGTAAAACTTTCCAGGCAGAAATACTGGCAAGTGCTCTATGGATTGGACTGAATGAGCTAAAGAGTCTTCATCTTCTTCAATTGAAACTGAGATTTCTGAAGTGAATTTAAAACTCACTCTATTTTGCACGGCAGGAAATCCGGCGCTTGCACCAGTACGTGAAGTTTGCTGTTCAGGATGTGAACGACGTTCTGGATTTGGAGTGGGACCGGCACCTGGAACAGAAGAGGAAGCAGAAGTAAGTAATTGAAACTGGAATACAGAATTACATCAGTGAATTGGGAATCAGCCTATAATCAACAGACAAAGACCTTTGTGTGTTTAACAGTATGATCTTTTTTGAGGGATCTGGGAGTAAATCTTGGCTCATATACTTAATGGGAGCCAGAGGTTCAGATAGACTCTGCCTTCATACATGTTACAAGCTTACTGTGTCTCTGTGTACAGTGCAAGTAGTGCTTATAGAAACAAACCATAAGCTTTGCAGAAATTCATTGATGTCAGCTAATGAAACCTTTCTAATAGATAAAACATCTTGATCAAATGAGCTAAATGAATAAACTGGCAGCATATTCAAAGGAGAAATCTGTATTTGAGACAAACTGAACTGCTTTGGTGTTTGACCTCCTTGAGTTTCAGTAGCCACTGAACCATTGGTGACCCAGATGCACAGAATGGTCCTTATCCCTGTCTCTTGATCTGATCTCTGCAGGCGCCTGATAGTCCCTGAGCGAGAGACTTTGTTCAACACCCTGGCAAATAACCGGGAAATCATCAACCAGCAGAGGAAGAGGCTGAACCACCTGGTGAACAGCCTGCAGCAGCTCCGCCTCTACAACCAGACGTCTCAGTGGAGTGTTCCCAGTGAGACATCTCTAAACAGTGCTCAGAGGTATGTGGAGCATGAATTCCTCCTCCTCTCTTGCCCCTAGAAATGTGCAAGGGTGCATCCTCCAGAAAATGGTGTTTTGTGGGCATGGTATGGGAGGACAGGACATCCTGAAGATTATACTGAACCATGCCCAGGTAATACAGAAGCTCACTGGTTGTATTCTTGGCCACTGTTTGATGCTTGGCACAAATTTTCCCTAAAAGGTTAAGGATAGTAAATGGGATAATAGAGTCTCCAGACTGACATACTGCTGTTTGTCTGTCTGACTTCAGGGGAAGAAGTGAGTGGCTCTTGAGGTTTCCAAAATAGTTAAAGATGCATCACACAGTATCTAGAGGAGCCAATTGTTCTTCCAGATATGCCAGTGGTTCTGGTGGCTACTTTGGCCCGATTTTGTTCCTGCTTTGGTTGATTTCTTTCTACTGCTGCTGTTTTTTCACTGTTCTGCCTTGTCACAGTTTTGACAGTGACCTTGAAAGCCTGCGCAATGATTTGATGAAAACTACTTTGAAATCACATGCCAAACCTCTGCCCAAAGCACCTGGTAATTTATTCTTGCATCCTGGCATTCATGCCATAAATGTGAATTACCTTTTTTTTTGACTTGCAGTTTGACTATAGACTAATAACTGTCTTCCATTTTCTAGCAAAGTTATCCCCAGTGAAGCAGGCACAGCTGAGGAATTTTCTAGCCAAGAGGAAAACTCCACCGATTAGGTCTACAGCTCCAGGTAAACCTTTCGTGACCGTAAAAGTCTGATATGCTTTCCAGAAGGATGACGTACTTGCTGTGGGACTGACACCTGAAATTGGCTTTTGACTACTCAACCCCTGGTTCTCCTTTCCTGTTCTCCCATCTGCTCTCAGGAGGACTTGCCTTCAGTTGCCGTCTGGTTCAAGGCTGCCTTTCCAGGCAGTTAAGAAATCAAATCCTGTCAATGCAGGAGTAAAATAAGCCAATAGGAGACCATCCTAAAATAGGATGCATTTGTCGTGGCTGTTACACTGGATGGTTCCTTTAATACTGAGTTTTGGTTTTGATGTTACAGCAAGTTTGTCCCGATCTGCCTTCTTGTCCACGAGATATTATGAAGATTTGGATGAAGTCAGCTCAACGTCTTCAGTTTCCCAGTCACTGGAGAATGATGATTCCCAGGCAGTGGACCAGGAAGAAGAGGCTGCCCCAGTCCAAGTCCCTCGTCATGCTCCTGTGGTCCGAACTCCCTCAATCCAGCCTGGCTTGATGACTCAGTCTCCATCCTTTGGGAAACAGAACCTCTCCCTGGGTACTTTGTGTGAGTTGTGTTTGCAGTCTCTCTTCTCAATGTGGTCTTGTGGGTAGCTTTAACTACTGCATTATCCATTGCCAGTGCTTCATGCCCTGGAGAAATGGGATTGCAGGATACAGATTTACACTGCCAGGTTCCCAGGAGCAGTAACAGAGTGCCTTTGTAACCTCATGAACTTGAGCTAAAAGCACTAAAACACCTTGACTCACTGATTATGTTTCTGTGATGGCCTGGTTCTTTCAGATTGCAGTGACCTAAATTATTGCCCAAAGACTAAGAAACTGGAGTACTACTGCATTTGGTTGATGTGGCCAAGGTTAGGAGTTCTGAGCCCAGCAAGTCGCAGTAACAACTGCATTTGCATACACTGAGTTTTCCTTGTGCAAGAGAGGTTTCTTTAATCCCCGCAGCCAGAGAGAAAAGTAAGGTGTCAGCAGAAGTGTCTGTTACAGCCAACTGAAAGTCTTCTAATGCACTGAAATGACATCTATTGAGACTTAGTAAATTCCTTGGGATATACCAAAGTCCGCCAGGGACAGATTGTGTTGATTGTTTGAATGGCCTGTACACCACTCCTGTCAGAAGGAAGCTGTGTGCTGAGAGCAACTGCAGTTCAGCAAAGGCTTTCAAAGACTCTCTTGATTTATAGAGAAACATTTCACTAATATTTTCGTTAATTTGGTTTTTTTTAGTGCCTACATCTTCAAACAGAATCATCCCACAAGGGGCGGACAGTACAATGCTTGCAACAAAGACTGTGAAACACGGGGCCCCTGCTCCCACTGTCACTGTTCCAGCACCACAAGCAGCTGCTGCTGCAGCTCTGCAGAGGCAGATGGCTGCTAACCAGTCCCCAGGTAAAAGCATGGCTAATTGCCCAAGTGACCTCTGAGCAGCTGAATGTGGCTTTCACAGGGATTTAGTGCTCTCAGAGGAGGAGATCATCGAACAAAACGTGGCACACATCTGTAGTTATTGCACCTCTGAGCTATCCAGTGTTCCTTTGTCTTCCTTTTTCCTGTAAGCTGCTGGTACCAAATACCTGAGAAACTCCCATTTGACTTAACAGAGGATGTTACAGGAAAGTGAGTGTTCGTTATCATTAGATTTCGTCAGCAAACAACAAAAAATGTACCAACTATATAGACTGCTGCTCACTTCTTTTGTCCTTAATGAAGTCTGAGGTTCCAAATGTTTCAGGCCAGGTACACTATATATGTTTTAGAATCTTGGAATTCTTTTCTTCTTTTTGGAATTATTCAGGCCATATTGAATGAAATGAAATATTTAATATGGAGTTTGTCTTTACATCTTTTCTTTTTCCTCTGTTTTTTTCTGTTCCTTAAAGCTGTGAGCACCTCCTTGACTGAATCCACTCTGAAGAACGTTCCTCAGGTGGTGAATGTTCGAGAACTCAAGACTGGTGCACTGACTCCAGCAGTGTCTGCAGTAATAGGGTGAGTGCGTGCTGCCCTTCCTTCTGGTGGCCTTTGGTAGCATTGGCAGTGGAGCACATCAGCCAGTGGGGAGCAGTAGCAGTGTTCTACTGAATCTGGCTGTGTAAGATGTAAAGTTGGGTGCATTTAGACAAGAGTACTGGGTTTGTGGATCGAAAGTAACAAAGATCGATCTTTCCAGGTCATTCAGGGATTTGCTAATGGCTTGTCCTGAACAAATCACGAGACCAGTGTTAACTTCTTTCTCCATTTGTCTGTGAAATGCATTTAAGTGCATCCTCTCATTTTGGGATTCAGTGATTTTACTGCTAATATGAAATTTGTCCCTGACATCTCTCCAATCACAGAACAACCGCCTCTGTTCTACCTCTTTCAGTAAGAATTGCAGCCCTCTGTCACTGAGTGTGGTCTGTGACTTCAGCCTGTCCAGATGTTTTTCTTCTACTTTGTCATCCTTTGCAGAGAGAACCTTCTCTGGAGTTCTGCCTTTTCTGTCTGTTCCCAGATTCACCCCCTGAAGGGAGGGAGAACTGTGCTCCAGGCTTTTCTGGAAACTTGTCTCAAATGTTTTGACATCAGAATTTTGACTGAAGGGTTGGGTGTCACTAGGGGTCAGTCACTTTGGAACACTACTGAGCTGCAAGGCTCTTCCTCATGAGTAAATTATGAAGGTTGGCTTCTGGTATTTAACCTTGAATTTGTTACCATTTCTTGTGTGTTAGCTGTAACACTTGGCTTCCCTACCCTGCTTCCTGTAGCCAGCTCAGCTCATTCCAGAGATTTCTGCCTTATCACCAGGCTCTGTCACCAGCCTAGGACTAGGCTTTTTCCCTGTTGTGATGACCTTGAAACTGTCTTTGCTTGAAGTTGCTGTTGCTTAAGACCAGGGCAGTGCATGGCCAGTTCTGGGTGAGGCATGGGCACTACGGAAATTTTGTGCCAAGTTGGGCTTACTGCATGAAGAGGGATAAATTCACCACATATCTCTGATTATAGGTTCTTAGGGAGTTGCAAATGCTTTATCCCTGTAACTGTGAGCTGTATGTGCAGCTCCTGGAACAATTGCTGTGGTTGCATCACTGCTGGGTTTCACACCTTGGTGTGTAGTCTTCACTGTCAAAGAAAAAAGGTGAGACTCCTTTGATTCAGCTTTTCAAAAAGGGAAGTCTCACAGTGCTACTCAACTGCTGACCTTGACATTTACTTCATGGTTTCTGTCGTGTTTTATTTGAGAAACAGCTTGGGTGCTTTTTGCTATTTTATTTCTTCCTAAAAGTGATAAATTGGAATGGGGAGGGGAATTGCTACATCTTTTGAAAGTCAAATTTGCAGACAGCTCTCCTTGGGAATTTTGGTTAAAAGTAGTGTTGTGACCAGGAAGAGTTTTCCACCCTCTGTTTCATCAGAACTGTGATGGAAACAGTAGAAAGTACTGGCTGTGCATAGAGACAGTTGTGAGTGAGCAGTATGTAATGAGGTTGGTTTTCACCTGAACTGTAGGTACAGACCTGTGTTACTTTCAAGTAGTTTTAGACTCTCTAATTTATAGAGCACAAGCTAGCTTGATATCTTGGAGGCTTTCTACAGTCTTACTTTATAGCTGACCTCATAAAAATGTACTTTCTAAAAATTCTACCCAAATGAACCGTGCTTGCCAGTCAGATTCAGCACTAAAATGAGAAGCATTCAGCCAGCAAAGTTAATTCACCAGTTTTTGCTACTTCAGACATCCTGGCTCCCTTTTGCTGTCACAGCATACTCTTCAGTTGTTAAGCAGGAATGATTTTTCAGTTGTTATCAGTTGTTCAGTGGCCTGTGACTGGGTGTGTTGGTGGTCCCAGTCCAGTTACTACTAATATGTAGTTTTCAGTGCAGAAAAAATCCTTTCTCCACAACTGAAGTTAAACTTAGCATTTTCACAGCATTATCAAGTGATCTTGAGATCAAGTCCTACCCTCTCATTAATTTCACAGACTTTCTGTTGTTTTCTTTGGTCCGTATAAGCTTGAAATCTACAGCCGCACCATCCCAACACCAACTTTTTCCAGTGTTAACCTTGAAGTTTTCATTGTTTGCTGTACTTCTGCTTTGGCAGAGGGCAAATCCAGGCCATGCAGTGTAGAGAGAGAGTACTCACTGCTGGAAGGAAGGAAGGACTTTCTAGTACAGCAGAGCTGTTTAAGGCACAAACCCATATCCAAGACCAAATGGCCATGCAAAATGTTTCACGTATGTGTCCTCTTCCTTTGGAATATGGTAGAAAATTCCTGTGAATTGGCCAGCAGCTGACCAAAGAGTAAATGCAGTTTGGGAATCCTCATGCTTTAGCAGACAGATAACTTTGGATGCCCAAATTTGCTCACTGTCTGGGATTTGTGGCCTCAGCTGGAGATTGGTTTTTGCCTTAGGGAACTTCCGGTCCAAGTCAAGATGCAGGGAACCTGCCTGGGTGAGAAAGCTGATTGCCACCAAGAGAGTGCAATCATGGTTGAGTTTAAGCTTCTGAAATCTTCTGGTATTGGCCAATGAAGCTTCTGAACCTCGTGGGCCACAGACTTGAGGAAATGGTAGAACTGGGTGGCTGTTCCCAAGTTACAGTGATTCGATATGTCAGTGCCCCACAGTGCCAAGGTCAGATGCTGCACCCTGTGAGATGCTGCTGTTCTGCAGCACTTATTTGGGGGTTTTTATTTTACAGTCAAAAATACCAAACCTACAATTTAGAATACAGGTTAATTTTATCATAGTTCTTGCCATGATTGTGTCAATGTTTATAATACACTTCAAAGACAGGAAATGCTCCCTGCACCCCCTCCCAACTTTGTCTTCTTACTCAGCATTTTCTAAGCATTGCGTGTACGTGTCTGGACTCCACATTGTGAAGGAAGCTGCTTAAATTTGTTATCCACTAGGCATAAAATTGTAATCCCCTTACCTGCTGATTTTTCATCAACTCCCTGTGAAATAGAAAGCCCTGACTCTCTTCAGAGACAAGAGTGTCTGGAGAAGACTTGATCATTTAAGTCTAGAGGTTTAAACACATTTACAGACTTCCTTTGTTAAACATGGCTGATTCATTTAAGAGGTTTATTCTCTAATCAGATTTGTTCGTTTGGAGTTGTGTGTGGAATCTTTAATAGCGGCTGTTGTTCAAGGCTACTGGGAGCTGTGCTTTTTGAGAGGAGAGGAAATCCTCTTCCAGACTAGTTATTCATGTAATGGTTTAATTTTTTTTTTTTTTTCCCAAGATCATCCGTACCTCACTCTGCAGCCCAGGCTGTCCATCAAGTTTTGGCAACTGTTGCTACAAATCAAGCCAAACAGGTATTTTGATACAGAGCCCTTTCCCTGCGGAATACTTACCTCAGCAGGCTCAGCAGAGTTTGGGGGTTTAATTTTCATAGCTTGCTCTGCGTTCTGGACAAACTGTTTCTGTATCTGTGACCTCAACAGTGTGATGCCGGGCATATCTATGTTATGTCTTGCCTTTTCTCACTTCTGAAATTTTCTAATGGCCCCAGCCTTACTGCGGTGAGGGCTGCAACTAACAGCAAAGGAAGCTGTATTAGGTAGATACAACTAAATTTCACATAAAAAAAGAAAGTTACAGGCAATCAAGGGAGAGAGTTCTTTACTTACCCTGTTATTCTACTGGAAATATTGCTTAATGGTTGACAAGCTGCTGGGTTTTATATCTATGCATTAAAAAAACCCAATGCAGCAGTCTTTGTCCTCTGGAATCACTGAGCTTCTGCCCACAGAGGCTTGCTGACCTGTTGAAAAGGTTGAGGACTGACCGTGTATTTAAGTGTCAAGACATAATGGGCCCAAGATTGCAAAGCTCTTCTAAGTGCTTCAACCACCCACCTCTATTTTATTCATAAGTCACTGCATGACACTGATAATACCAGACCAATGTCAGAAGAAGCTTTGTTAATGGACAGACTGCACTGACCTGAAGTGGTGCTGTGTTTTCAGACACCTCTGACAGGCTCTGTGAAGGGCCAGACTCCACCTTCCACTGTGTGTGTACCCTCTCCTATGGGATCCACAGCTGCTCCAACATCATCTGCCAACAAGATCTCAGGTAAGTTGTCTTAAGTGGAGATGGAAATAAGGCCTGGATGTCTCTCATAACATGTCAGAGTGCACAGTCCAGAGAATGAGGACACTGAGGAGAAAAGATTTGCCTCCACTGAGAGGTTACCGTGCCAGAATTTGTAAAACGAAGGTACAGAAGTGCAGGAGAGTGGTTTTCTGTACTCCCTGTGTTTTGTCTGTTCCTGAATCTAGAATTCAGTGACACAATGCCTTGTTCAGAGTGCACTCAGGACTTGTAACTCTTACCAGGAAGTGCTGAAAGCACATCTTCCACAAAGGCCACTGTGGTTTGACAGCAAATTAAGAACAGTTTGTTTGTTTTTAAAACACCAAAATCCTGATGATTTTAAACATTTTAAATGTGCAGATTTCATTTTTAGACACACAGCATTATAGGAGTACCTGAACAAGCTTGATCTAATTCCTATGCAGGATCTATTTATCTTTAAGCTCTAGGACCAACTTCAGAGCCAGTTCAGACACGGGGATCAGTCTCATAGAGTTGGGAAGCTTCTAAAGAAAGGAATGCTCAGTTTGCAACTTAACAGGGAAAGAAGAAACACTAGGGGAAGCAATTGATTTTTAATGTGTATTAGATAATAATACTTGCATTGGACATGGTTTTATAAGCCTCTTGCATAAATGTCTGAAATCCATCTCTGATGGTCTATTGCCTTTAATCCGTGGATGTAGGTTGCCTCTTAGCCAGGGGTAAGAAGCTGTAAAAATAGCTAGGAATCATGTTTGACTTGGCAAATGCTTCTTAAATTTTAGTTTATTGAAAATGTCAGCTCCTGAATTTGATAGCATTTCCTTTTTATTTGAAATTTATTAAATTACAGACTGTCTGTGCAAGCTAATCCCTGCTTTTCTGATAGATGGATGACAGGGTGCTCTGTTTATTTTTTTTATTTGTGCATATATTTTAAAAGTATATTTATTTGTTGTTCTTGTAACTTACAGGACAAGGGACAGTAAAAACAGTTACAGCAGTTTCTTCTACTGTGACATCAGTACAAGCAACAACTTCACAGCTTAACAAAACGTTCTCGTTTCCTTCTGCGGGGTCTGTATGAACATTAAGATTTCTTTGTAGTTGACATTAAATATAAGTATTGGCTGTTACAGCAGGTGTTGCCTGCAAGCTGTGCAGTACTGTAAAATGGCACCTGCAAATGTTAGACTGGGAGGGCAGGGGTTCTGCCAGAGTCCTTTGAAGACCTTGTTTGTGGAAGCCTGAGTGAGATCTGAAGGTCTGTGAGACTTTGACACAATATTATGTTGCTTTGAGATTTTCACTGTATTACTAATCAAGAGTAAAGGATGACTGGCTTGCTTTTGAGGTTTATCTGCAGTGGACTGTTGAACAAGTTCCCAGTTAGGACTTGAAATATGTACTGATGGTCACACTCACTGAATTATTTATTTTAATACAGCAGAACAAATTTTGTGTTTTGGCTTGAAAAGTAATCAGTTCATGAAGGTGACAAGAGGGGCCCCAAGCCATCTGGTGATATCTGTTACATAACAATAACACAAAGCAAGGCACATGTTATGAACATAGTTACTCTGAAATCTGTCTTATGAAATGTTATTTCAGGGATGGCAAAAATCTTTATTTGATTATATCTTATGTTTAGGCGAGAGGCATAATTCCTTGGGAATGATTGTTGGAAATTCTGCATGTTTACTGGTCTAACACTCAAGTGAATTTCTCTATGAAGTGGGCAACATTAAGTATTTCAGAATGCACACATTCAAATGGCTGATTTCTTTCAGTCTTACCCATTTTTCTGCACGTTTTTTTAAGTGGATTCTACTCAAATGCCTTGCTGGGCTCTTCAGAGGGCTAAAAGAGTCCTTTTGAGTGATGGAAATTCAGATTAAAAAAGCAAACAACCCTGCCTTTGTCCCATGTGCAGTGCCTCAGTGTGTAAACCATATGCTAAATACAGTGCTGTTGTCAGTGATGTCTTAGTCCCATGGCCTTCTCTATCAGCAGCTGGTCTTTGAGAATCAGAGAAAGCTTAAAAAGCCTCAGGGAATGAAGATCTCTGCAAGACTCATTATGAAAGATCACAGTATTTTTGCAAGACATAATATTTTCAGTGTAGAATAGTCGTGATAACTTTTCATTTCTGTCTTGCTGTGAGTGATCTCCTTTTTGATAGATGGCTGTATCCAGTTATTCCCTTCTGCACATGCACTGACTCTTTCCTTTTAGCTCTTTAAACTCTAGTTGCCCCTATGGTTTCTCCTTTCACCAGTCTTCCCAAATCCATCAGGTTTTGGTGTATGGGGAAAGAAATACACAGCAGAAAGGAAAGAATATAGGAGGATGAGGGGTGGTCAAAAGAACTTTGAGCCCTGACTCTCTTTAACCCTCTAGAAGCCTTTTCAGAGAGGGAACCAATGGAGCACGGTGTGTGTGTGTGTGCTTCTCTCTTCCTGTTCAGTCCTTGGAGAAACTGTTCCTGTGTGCCTGGCTTTGTGCAAGTCAATACTGGAAATCTCAGTTGTGCTCATCATATGGTTGGAAATTTCAGCACTTTGGGCTAAGTCATTCTTTCCCTTTCCTCCTAGGTCTGTATTTAATTTTAGTGGTGTCACATCAGCTGCTTCATCACAGACACCGCCCAGCCTCGCTCCCTCGCAAGGTTAGTTTGGGAGAGTGTGCAAACAGCATCTCTGTCTGCCCTCTTAACAGAGTGTTTAACTCTTCCTAATTCATGTGGTTCTTGTTTTATGTTGCAGTTCTATTACTAAAATTGCAATAACATTTCATACATATGCTGGGTTCTCCCCTGTAATACACAGAAATCTGGGCCGCCCACCAATCAATTAAGCAAAATATTTGTTGCCAAGAACATTTAGGAAGCACTAGTTTATGAAAAGGGTAACATTTGTAATCATTTCCTCTGCTGTCTTTAATTTGTAGATTTAAAGTGGCTGAGGTGGACTGACCTAGAACTGTTACCCAATGAGCATTTAGAGGGAAATGCTTGGAATGGCTTTGTGTTGCTTCTAAAATTGAAGTGATAATACATAGGCTGCCTTTCCATGTCATAGGTAGACCCTACTTGCCCAGTCTCATAAAAGGGAACTGATAAAATCTGCTTTGTAATAGTTTTGAAGCTTTCTGCCTTTAATTTCAGTCTTGCCGATGAGATCACACAGTCAAAAAATTTGCTCCCGAAGTTATTGGTTCCTCTGATAAAAGATATCACCTTGTCTTCTTACAAATCTTGGCTTGTTTCCATCCTTAGACCATCACAGCTACAGTAATGCTACTGATACTCTTGATGTTAAGCGGAGAGAATGAACTGGGCTTAAAATTTGGAGATTAACATAAAAGCTTAGGTAAATAACACGGATAAGGCAGTAGTGGGAGGTACAGGAGACAGACTTGTAAACCACAGCATTGTGTGAGGGCAGGTACTTCAATCTGTTCTGTGAACTGGTAGGAGCACCTTTGTTTTCTGAAACGGATAATGGAAGAACTACAGAAGGTAATTTCAGGGTCTCAGGAGGGGAAAAAAAGAGACATTATTAAGTGTCAGGTACTTAAATATATTTAATATAGGGGAACACACAAGGATAATACCAGGTCTGCTAAGAAGTTTTTTGCTCTTTGCTGTTTGATCTCCATACAGATTGTCTGTACTTTGTCCAAACACCAATGCAGTGTTTTCAAGTCAGAATTTGTTTGCTGCTCAGAAACTAAATGACAATACATTAAATAAAACTAGCCCAGTCTCCCTCAAAACTTCAGCAGTTTCACACTGTTGGACAGCAGTGTAGGTTAAAAATGGAGCTGCTTTGGCAATTTCATTTGAGAGTTTTTCTCTAGTTTTTCAAAGCTGAAAACAGGCGGTATAGAAACTGGTTGGTGGTTTACAAATAGCTGAATTTGTAAAGAAAGATTTGATTTTGTAGGAGACTCTTCAAGAGTCAGAAAGTATTTTTATGACCTAAACTGTTCAGAGACGTTAGTTTTAAAAGAAGGTGCTGTAGTAAATGTCAGGAATTTTTTACCTGAACCAAGTAAGAAGGGGTGAAAGTGGTGTCAATAGAAAATTGCCTGTAATAATCAGGTCTCATGTTTTTTATCAAACTGCTGAAAAAGAAATAGGAGCCAAAGGCTGGAGTTGTCTGATCTCAAAGAGAAGGATGGTTAAGTGGGGGCTATGATGTGACAGTACCAGTGTTTGTCACTGCCACCCTGGCCATGAAGGCTTCAGGTGTCACTGTTGTGTCCTGAATGGATAGGAAGGTTACAGTTACCTGATGGACAGAGGCTTTATAGTTTTGAGGCAAGAGCACTGACAGTCTGTGAAGCACTAAAATGGACCATTATTGCAGGAATGATAAATGAGCTTTGCATACCCTAACTCCATTTGTTACCTCTGTCTCTCTCACTGACAGCCCCTGCAAAAGAATCTGCCCAGCCGGATTCATTTTTGTTTGCTGGGACTTCCAAACTTGGAGCAATTCCTGAGGCCTCCTTTGCTTTTGGGTCCCACAAATCAGCAAGTGCTCCAGGAGGTGTAGTAGGCGGTAGCTCCTCAGCAGATGGCACCCAGTCAAGCAAAGCTGCTGCAACATCATCTTCTGCTCCCCCCACAACCTCTGGCAAGTTGGATATTGCTCCATCCAAACCAGGAGATCACTTGTTTCAAGGCAGTCTAGCTGGAGAAACTCTTGGGAGCTTCTCAGGATTACGGGTTGGTCAAGTAGATGATAATGCCAAGACCACCACTAAAGCACCATCTACCAGTGTTGCAGGAACACAGTCAACTAAAGTGTCTACAATACCTTCTGGGTTTAATTTTTCTGCTCCCCTGACATTAGGAAAAGCTGGAGAAGCTGCTTCAACGTCAGTCACGTCAGCTGGCACAGCATCCCTGTCCATCAGCACTAGTGCCACAGGCAGTCTCTTTGGCAATGTCCAGTTAACCAACACAGGGTCTTCTGGGGTGTTTAATCTTGGAGGCTCTGGTGGCAACAAACCCACCTTTTCATTTGGTATTCAGCAAACAAACAGTATGAGCACATCCACTTCTGCCCCCTCTACTCTCCCTGCTTCGACGTCCCTCTCGTTTGGAGGTTTCTCAAGTTCATCACAACCTGCTGTCCCTGCTGCAACTCCCAGTAAGTCTGCAGGGGATGCCAAGTTACCACCTGGGTCAGAAAAACCATCTGAAAACGAAGCTGTAGCTGCTGGATCTTCACCTCCAGTGCCACAGCCCCAGGCACAGCTCTCAGAGCCGCTTAAGGAGCCCACCTTACCCCAGGCCACAGCTGGGGACGCTGTCCCGGAGGGTTCTGGGACCACAGTGGCACCACCTCCCCCTGACCCTGTGGCTGCTTCCACCTCCACCAGCGATCTGAAGGCCCCGGTGCCTCCTGCTGTCTCTGCAGCCGCCCCACCAGATCAGAATGTCTCAGCAGCAACCTCCACAGCAAGTGCTGCCTCTCCTGCAGAAGCCACAGGTGCTCTGGCTGCTACCTCTGATGTTACTACAGGTGTGCAGAGTCCAGCTGTTGGTGCCTCTGTGTTTGCCCCCACTTCTGCGGGCTCCTCGGTGTTCTCCCAGCCAAGTTCCAGCTCTTCCAGCTCAGCATTTACCCAGCCTGCCGGGGAAGCAGCTGCCATTCCCTCCACGCCCCCTGTTTTTGGACAGCTCCCAGCAGGTACCACAGCATCCTCTCCGTTTGGGCAGCTCACCACCAGCACTCTGTCCACGGCCACTGCCACCACCCAGGCTGCCACCTCAGGCTTCGGTACTTCTGCTTTTGGCACCACCACCACGGGGGGCTTTGGCCAGCCGGCCTTTGGGCAAGCACCGGTCTTTGGACAACCTGCAAGCAGTTCTTCAAGTGGCTTTACCTTCAGCCAGTCTGGGTTTGGGACAATGCCAGCCTTTGGCCAGCCAGCAGCTTCCACAGCAGCCTCGAGCAGTGGGAATGTGTTTGGAGCCCCGGCCAGCACCAACAGCGCCAGCTCCTTCTCCTTCGGCCAGCCGGCCAGCACGGGCGGGGGGCTCTTTGGGCAGAGCAGCCCTCCCGTGTTCGGGCAGAGCACTGGCTTCGGGCAGGGGGCATCTGTGTTTGGTGGCACTGCTGCTGTCACCACCACCACGTCCTCTGCCAGCTTCAGCTTCTGCCAGGCCTCAGGTAAGAGCAGAGCGCTGTGCCAGCGGCACTGTCTGACTTGGGGCGTGTGGCTGGGGAAAGCAGGAGGGCATCAATGCCTTTTTTCCCCTGTGGCACCTGATGGGTTTCATTTTTTTGGTTTGGTTTTGTTCTGTTTTGTTTTCAATTAGTAAGAACAACAGCTGCAGTGTATGTGAGAAGCAGACTAATGTTGGAGAGAAAAGAAGCTTTTGCTCTGCTTCACTATGCATCAGCAGTCCTCTGAATGTAGCCTTGTCATCCAGTCCTGCCTTCATTTTATACTTACAGGTCTACCTTGATTAAATTTTGAAGTACATATTGTATTGAAGTACATCCTGCCTGATGCACAATAACTTGAAGTATTGTAATTTGTTGCACCAAGGGGGCAGAGCAGCTCTGAGACCATAACCAAGGCAATGAATAAATACAGATGCAGCACTTCCTTCAGTGGCCTGCACTGAACACATGCAGCAGTGGATGTACAGCCAGGTGTAATACTGTGTCATCAGCTAGGATGGCCAAAAAAAATTTAAGCCCTCAAAGTGATGGGTTTGCAGGGAAAAATCTGTTAAATCCACTATTGCATTTGGAAGCATCTCAAAATTAAATATAGCAGTAACATGAGCATCAGCTACCTGTCCACACAGTTAAATTGTATTCTTGCACAGACCAAACCTCCTTGGTCAGTCCCTTTTTGTTCTCTACATGCTCAGTATATTGTTGGGGCTTTTCCAAAGGTTTGTACAATTTTCAGAGAGCTCCCAGGGAAAAGTGACAAGTGCATAGTAATAATAGAGAGCATGTATTTCCAAGGAAGAAAAACTAATTAGGTTAATTTAATTAAAAATTATGGCACTGCAGGCAGCTGCTTGCCCATTTTAACTACAGTAGCAGAGAACAGTTAAATTGTGGGAAGCGAACTCTGCTCAAGAAAGGTGTTCCTAATTATAGAAATGCAAGTTTGATTACAAAAGGCACATTTAAGTGAACTGGGAAATGGAAAGGGGAGTTCTTTTTTTAATCAAAACATTTCATTATCTTTAACAGGATTCTTCAGGTAACAAAGCTCAGATCCTCTTTACACAAGGGCAATCAGAATGCTCCAGTGCTTGTGCACTCCTTGCAATATTATTGTAGCCATGTTAACAGAAATCCAATTCTCTTAGTGTTAGCAGCAATCCCGCAAGTGAAAAGGCCATCTCTTGTCTGTTTTTAAGTCAGCTAAAGAGAGAATGAGAGTGACTTTCATATAAACTGTCAATGTGATTTATTATTTGTGTGTTTGCATGTGCTTTGTTTTTGTCCAGCCTAGATATGTTTGGTAACATCATTTGTATCCCTGTGTTTTGGCATGGAAGACCTGTCCTTATCCTGTCCTGGTCTAGTGTCACCTCCCTGAATCTCTTACACTCTGCTAGTAGTTCTGGTGGTTAATTTTTCTCTTTTTTCTCTTAGGTTTTGGTTCAAGTAACACAGGTTCTGTGTTTGGGCAAGCAGCAAATACTGGAGGCACTGTCTTTGGCCAGGCAAGCATTTATGGCTTTGTCTACAAAGGGCTGTTACTTGTGGGGCACTTGGTCAGGGTTCCCTGTTTCTGAGATGTTTAAAAAACATAGAGTTTGATGTGTTTAATAAAATGTGTCCTAGTCTGTACTGGAGATATTTGCTGTTGTGGTAAGCACCAAAGCAGCATCTGCATGAATACTCCAGCGGGTATGGAGACAAACATTTTATCACATGCAAGAAAAGATAGATGCAGTAAGTCCCCTGCCTTTATTCCATGCTAAGTGGAAAGTAGGGCAAGTGTAGGGCAAGTCTCAAAGGCATTGTTCTGTGCTGTGGACAAGATTTAAGACAGACTTAAATAAATTTATTTCATGACATTCCATTTTGGAAGGTGATTGCTGGCTGGTTTGTCAGCCCCCTCAGACATCCAGAGAACAGGCACAGGCAGAGCAGCCTTGGGGCCCCACGTGCTGCTTTGGCTCTGCTTAAATCCCTTTTTTCTCCTTTTTGTGTTGTAGCAGCCATCTTCTTCCAGTGGAAGCTTATTTGGAGCTGGAAGTGGTGGGAGAGGTGGAGGCTTCTTTAGTGGTTTGGGAGGGAAGCCAAGCCAGGATGCAGCCAATAAGAATCCCTTCAGTTCCTCCAGTGGAGGATTTGGATCTGCAGCTTCCCAGAGTAAGTGAACAAAACAAGAATACAAAATGTGCTGTGATTTCCATCTGCTTTTGTGATCCCATCTGCTTTTCTGCTGCTAATTGTTTTTGAATAAATTCCGTGTTAATATGAAAGGCTTTGAGGGGGTAACCAGAGTATGGGTGATGTGTAATCCAGAATTTTTCTTCTAGGTTTATGGAAAACAAGTAGGGAAGCCATTGAAACAAACAAGCAGATGCACGAAGTGTGAATAATACCTATATTCTGTAGAGAATTCTTGGCCAAATCCTTCCTTAAAATGAAATACTCTAAATTCTTGTCACTGAACTTCTGCCTCCAACTTGGCTGGAAGTTAAAAAGCTTTGATCATCTCTCATCGCCCTAAGACTAAAAATTGCAAAGAATCAATATGTGAGGGATAGAATTTTTGTTAACCTCTGCCTAAAAATTAATATCTCTATGCAGCACACGCAAGGTACTTTACTGAAATTTGCTGTGACATAAAGGCAGGCAGGTAGAAAGCACAAAGAAGGGGAAGCAGTGGCTAAACATGAAAGCCAGGAAACAAAGGAAAGCTGTAAAATTCATGCTGCAAGTGGTTAGAAGTAGCATTTCAAGCCTTAAGAGAGAAAATCCATTTATTTTATTACATCTTTAATGATCCATTGGGATTAATGGTCGAGGTCACTTTTCTAACCTTGCTAATTTAATCATTTAATGCAGTTCTGGGTTTTGTGATAAAACAGATGGTTCACCAGAGAAAAGCTTTGGTTGTTCTGTGTCCTGCCTCTAGATGCAAAAACTCCCTGTAGGCTTTTGAAGGATGAAAAAATGAGTTATTTCTCAGTAAGGCTGGAAAAGTTTGGCTCCTACTTTAAGATCCTGTTAAATAATCTTGCGTAGAAATACTGAGCATTGCCAAAACATCTGAGAACCTTTAATTTGTGGTTTGCTGATACTTGTATTGTCTGGAGAGACTGATTGTAGCTGCTGGGATTTCTCACCTGAGCAATTGTTTTTTACTGGCTGGGGCACGGGATGCATCTAAACAAATCATCCCTCGTGGTGATTTACTAGATTGCAGCAATCAAGGGTTGTTAGTGGCCCATCAGATCCAGAATGGATCTTGGTGCAACTGCCAAGTCCTGTAGGAATAAGGGAAAACTTGGCTTCTCCCTGTGTTTTTTCAGCATGATGTTGGTTGTGTGCTTGGAGGTTGGGGGAAAGAAAAGTCATTTTCCTTTCTTCTGCTTCAGCTAATGAAGTGCAGTGTAGAATATTGTCTGCTATGAGTATTGGCTGTAAAACCTTATTCTTCATCTCCCCAGATTCTTCGAGCTTATTTGGAAACAGCGGAGCAAAGACTTTTGGCTTTGGCAGCTCCTCCTTTGGAGAGCAGAAGCCTACGGGCACTTTCAGCTCTGGTGGTGGAAGTGTGGCCTCCCAAGGCTTTGGGTTCTCCAGCCCAAACAAAGCAGGTACTTTGGGAATGCACCCGCTAGGACAACCCTCACTGTCCGGGAGATATTTGCTGTTCTGCCACTTAGCTGTCCCCAGCCTGGACTCGGTGCACAGGCAAGAATTGTCTCTGAACAACAAATAAAAAATAAATAATGGCTGAGTGAATGGAGCTTTAACTGGTGGGTCCAAGGCAGAATTTTACTCTCTTATGCAGCATCCTGTAAACTACATCCTCAGGTGTTCATTCCAAAAATTCGCTTTGCAATTTTAGGTCTGAGAGCTGTGTTGTTGAGTTCTAGTCTTACGTTCTGTACAGTCAACAGTACAGAACATGGAACTGAACATTTTTCCTATTTTAGATACTTCCTTGGAATATTGTCTTACAAACTTCTCTCTGGGTTTGGTAACCTCTTTTATTCCCATTTCACTACTTAAAATAGTGGAAAAAGGAAAGTGAAACATGTTAATATGAGTTGCTAAAGAGAGTGTTTGCTGACCAAAGCTTCAGCCCCTGGGATAAATGCTCTTAACTTCCTAGAGATAGAGATAACAAAATATCTGATCTGTGTTTAAATAATTCAGGCCTAGCATTTTTTTTCCAGACCTTTTTTGTTTACAGCCAAACAGTATCCATTACCTTGGCATGGACTGGAATTTCACCCTGGTTATTAAAATGTGCAGTGGTATCCTGTCCTCATCCCTGGTCAAATAAAAGAGCAGGTGTCCTTCATGTTCCACAGTGAAACAGGCCAGTAATACCAGCAGATGAACATAGAATGAAATAAATCTGGATAGAAATCCATTCAGAGCTGCAGGAGGCAGCTAAGCCCTGAACAGAAATTGCCAAGAGCAGAGATAAGTTCTTGATTCCCTGCAGGCAGTTCCACTGACCTGGCATTTAATCCTTCCATTTTCATTTCCACCACTTAAACCAGGATTGAATCATACCCTGCCTCCCAAATCATTGCATCACTGAAGCACCTAAAACCCCAGTTTGCATCTACTCTCTGATCTTAGGAGATGGGGGAGACTTGCCAGTTGCAGTTTTCTTTCATGCATTCAAGCACTTCTCTTACCCGTATCTTTTGCAACAAAACACCCTCCAGATTGGAATTAGCTCTGTAAATGCTTTGGTGTCCATATGATAGGATGAGCACCCCATTATCTGCTTGGAAAGCTGCTCTTTGTTTTCTCTCTCTGCGTTATTGTTTATGTGATGTTCTTGTCCCCTTTTTTGCCTCTGTTTTGCTCAGGTGGCTTCGGTGCTGCTCCAGTGTTTGGCAGCCCTCCCACTTTTGGGGGATCCCCTGGGTTTGGAGGGGTGCCAGCATTCGGTTCAGCCCCAACCTTTTCAAGCCCTCTGGGCTCAACGGGAGGCAAAGTGTTCGGCGAGGGGACGGCAGCAGCCAGCGCTGGAGGATTTGGGTAAGCCAGGGAAAACAACCTTCTTGCATGACAAGATTATGCTTGGTTACCTCTGCTTTTACATGGAGAATACATTCTGTCATTGATTGGTAAGCTCAGAGCGTCCTTGGTTTGTTTGTTTAAAAGACAAAAGCAAGTAAGGCATAAAACTAAAACTCTCACCCCAAAGGAAAGAACACGTGTGATCTTTCTAATGCTGGTAACCCCTGTGTTGAATCTTTAGCTTTAGATATGTCAGCTTGCAGCTGTGTGAGGAAATGCTGGGGTATTTTCTCTTTGTGCATTTAATGAGTGCAAATCTAGGACTACAAACTATGCCTAGCAAAGAAAATAACAGTTACTGTTACCTGTTACTCTGTCCAGACACTTTATCCTCTGGTTAGATTTGGGCTAGAGATGCTAATGAGAATTCAGGCTGTTCTCTCACCTGTGGGATGAGGTACTTGTAACAGTCTATGCTCCCAGAGTGCTTCATATTTATCCCTCACTGATTGTTTTTACCTGTTCCTGTACCTCCTTAAGCCTGTGCTTGGCACCACAGCAGACAGCACATAATTCCTTGCTTTGTTCAGCAAATACATAATTCCAAACCCTGCCAAGCAGCTTCTGCAGGAGGCAGCAAATGCAGTTCCTCAGCGTTGTGCTACCAGCCAGCAACACTCCTTCGTGTCCTGCAGCCACAGTCAGACTGAAGAGAGCCAATTAAAAAGAGAAAAACTTCCAGTGAGGAGAGGAAACCGGATGTCTCCCCAGTCTTGGTGTTTATGTATTTCACAAGTGTTTGTCTCCTTGTCTGGTTTCAGGAGGAACTGCCTTTACGTAAGGCGCAGGGGGACATCCAGAAGTGTGACTTGGTAATTCCCTGTGAGGTGTGGGCAGGTAGCCCTGAGCTGGGGGAGGCTCCAGCCAGGTGCTCCTGTGTCCAGAATGGGCAGCCAGATTGAGGAGTCCCTTTGGAAAGGGTGAAAATACAGGCAGCCTAATTAAAACTCCACAAAGAGGGATGTGTTTGTAGGGATGACTTAGCTTAAATCAACTGGTAGTTTGTTCAGTTCCAACATCCAGCCATTGTGCTGCAGGATTTTGTACTGAGACTGGATGTACTCAGTGACAACACGGAGAGCTTAAAGATAAAATGGGATTCAGAACAAGCAGCATGTGGATGGAAAAGAGGTCTTGCATAAGCAGTCTGCAGACTCAAGAAAGATAATTCAGTGACTTAACTTGTGGGAAGCTTTTACAATTTTTTTCTCTACTAGAAAGATACAGACTCGGTCTAATATTTTCAGAGTTCCCTGAGGATGTTGATTTTTAAAACTCTTGAAAAGTGTGCAAAATTCTCAGGCAGCTTTACAAAAATCCAAATCTCACCACAAATTGTTGAGCAATAGTTTAATTCTGCAGTATAATATAGCATCTGTGCAGGACTTCCTTTCTGCCTTTCTCTTGAAGTGAAACTTTAAAATCCCAATTCCCAAGAAGTTATTTGCAAGTACATGGTGTTGTATTAGCTCCAAGTTCCTAAGAATACTCTGCTGACTTAAATACATATGATTCATACTGCTTCAATTCTGAAAAATCTGCATCACTCAATAAATGACGGGGGTGTCAGAAACAGAAGCCACTACACTTCTTCAGAGCCTGCAGTTCCAATTGTTGGTGGGCAAATAATGTTTTGCTTTTATAAACTAACTTCAAGTGCATCTCAGTTGTGTTTTGCACAGCAGCTTTACAAAAGACCTGAAAATCTGGGCAAGATAGGATTAAATTGTTACCAGGCAATGACTACATTTTAGGTCTTTTATGTGTCTGGAAAAAAAAAAATCTGTCCATGTTAAGCTGTTTCTTACTTGTACTGTGTGCAGCCTTTCCAACAGGCCTCTTCTGGTTGCAGCTGAAAGGAGCAGTTTGAGCCACAGGTTTTCTTGTCACTATTTTCACCTCCTCTTCCTTACACAAGGTAGACAGGATTTGTGTGTTTTACCGCAATCCTGAGAAGATGGAGCACTCTAAAACCTCTTGTTCGGAACACATCACCCAATCTTGCTTCTTAAAAAAAAAAAAAAAAAACCTAAAAAAAAGTCTGTTCTGCTTTTCCTGAGAAAAACACATTTGTGGTTCTGAGTGCTGCCTGCAAGTACAGAGGTGAGGAGCCAAAGCAGGGCCAGAGTTACTGAACTGGCCCTGGTATCTGCTGCTGTCTGTGGAAGCAGTGTGCACACTTGGCAGTGTCTGGAGAGGAGAGGTGATGTCCTTTGCCAGGTGAATTGCTTGTCACATTGCTACACGGGCTGTCTTTTGTCTGGAGAGATAGCTCTTGATGTGGGTCTGTGTTTTGGGTTTTTTTAAAGTCTCCTAGTTGTGGATGGATGGAGAGGTGGGTTAACGTGCTGTCAGGTCGTGTTTTAAGTGAGAAATGACAGGAGCTTGTGTGAGGCACAGCTTTGCAGAGCTGGCCCACTGTGACGTTTCCAGCTCTGCTCAGGCTGCTGCTGGGTTTTAGGATTGCTGTGCACTTGCAGAGCTTGTCATTTGGAAATCTTGTGCCTGCATTTTGCCCAGTTTAAGTTAAACTTGAAGGTCGTTCTTTGAGAACATTTTTTGTATTCAGAATGGAAAGAAGGGCAGAGAACCATACTGCGTGTCATGGTGTCATTAGTGTGTCACGCTGAGAGCATCGTGCTGCCTGGTTGGACAGAGTGGGTGGAGAAAGACACATTTCCATATATAAAAGTCTTGCTCATTTCAGTCCCCAAAAGCAATTAGGGAAGTGATTAGTTAGAGGTAGTGGGGAGAAGTGCTGCAGATCTTCAGGGAAGCACTGGAACGTTGTGTGGTTCAAAATGGACTGGGGAGAGAAAGGAATTGAGAAATCTGCAGATTTCTCTTGGCAATGGAGAAAGCACCCTCTGAAATTTGGGAATCTGGGTTCCGTATCTGGGCTCTGCCTTGTGCTCTGGCTTTGAGCAGCTCACATCAATTCTGTGTTTGCTGCCCTGTTTGTGAAACAAAATAATGATATACTTTTGGTGAAAACCACACGCAGGGGTGAATTAAAATATTCCATTTGATGGCTGGAGTTGGTATGTCCAAGCACTTGAAACATGCCCTGTGTATTTGCCTTCCTGCCCAGTGTGTGTCAAGAATGGGAGCCGAACAGACCTTTCTATGTACAGCAGTCTCTCCCAAACCAGGAAATCTCTTTCCAAAATGAACAGTTTTTCATATATGGTCTCACCTTTTGATGTATCCTCATTTAAAGTGTGCACTGTTATCACAGGCATGGGCACAAACTTCCAGTGTGAGTGAGAAGATGTTTGCAAACTCAGATTTTCTCTTTGAAACCTGCAGGTTTGGTGGTACCAGTAACAACACGGCGACGTTTGGCACCTTGGCAAACCAAAACACGCCCACGTTTGGCTCCCTGTCCCAGCAGGGCACAGGCTTTGGCACACAAAGCACTGGATTCTCAGCTTTTGGGACAGGTGGAGGAGGTAGGAGAGGCTAAAATCACCCTAACAGCCCCCTCGTCTCTGGTTTTCCCTGGAAAATTTCCTCAGCTCCCTGCCAAAAATCTGCCTGATGCTGGTGGTGCTGTAGGGAAGGTTCTGTGTCCAGGAGAACTGAGGTGCAGGGGGGGGTGTAGCATCTCCTCAGCCTTCAGCTCCTAATTCCATCACTGATCTGCAGTGTGCAATGTCAGCACATCACTGGTTCTCTGCACACCTCATCTGGTTATTGTATTTCACCCCTTTTTGTGAGAAATAAGGAACATTTCTTCAGTACCATGTGCTTGAGTATCGGTGCTTTAAGTAGTCAGTGTCAGAGGAATATGCACTGAAAATCTGAGCTGGAACACCAGCAGCCAAATGTTTTTCTGCTGCAGTTCAGTGAAGCCACAGTGATTCAGCCAGGGTTCAGAGCAGAGCTGTTCCCTGGTGGCTGCCTGACACCAGGGGCTGCATTGAGCACAAACCACCTCCAGAAAGCAGCTCTGAGAGAGAGGAGCAAACCAGGCACATTGTCTGCAGGGCTGCTAATGAATGACCTGGCTGATGAGCAGTGAAAGCCAAGCCCTCTTAGGAGCCAGGCAAGTCACTGCTCTTGTAGATGGAGATTTGACTTTCATTGTTTGCCCATCGCTTTTTTCCTGGCCTAAGGCAGGAAAGAAGTATTTTTCAATCTGTGTGTGGGAGGGGACATTTACTACAAATCCTACGCATTCGTTTTCCATTTTACCAACTATCTTTCTATCTTGCTTTTTTTTCAGGGTTTGGTTTTGGATCACCTAATACGTAAGTACCATTTTGTGCCTTAACTCTTCCTTAAAAATACGAATGGAATCAGAATAAAGAATGGACTGGTTTACAAGAGCAAACTCTGAAAATAGCATTTAAATACTAGTTCTGATTTCCATTTTGGTGATGCTGCAGAGCTTGAAGCCCAGGCTCTGGATGTGAGCTCCCCGGTGAGGTTTGCCTGTCTCTTAAAAGAAAATTACCACTTGGATCATGCTTCTTCTCCACCTCTCAGGGACATGATGTGTGTGCTCAAGCTGTGTGTGGGAATCAGGAGTCTGCTCCATTTATCAGGTTGAAACAAGGAATGAAATAAATTGATACTTTTGTGGCTGAAGTGAGATGATGATTTACAGTTAAAGGTTAACTCTCTGATCTGCTCTGCCTCTGTCTGGCTGGATCCCTTCCAGCAAGTTTCTTAAACTTTGTTTCCCTGTCAGATAGAGAGAACACGGATCTCTGCAGATGGCAGGCTCTAGAATAAGCACAATTATATCTAGTCTGTGTGTTGCTGCAGGCTCAGGTAAAAGAGGCTAGAAATACTTGTGTGTTCTCATAAAAAGCTCCTGGTACTAGGGAGACTGGAGGTTTGATTGAGAGATCTGCTGAATTAATGGTGCCTGAGGGAGGCTCTAGCACTCACTGCTGTGGTTTTCTTTTTATCTTGCTCCACAGATCTTCCTCTGGATTTAGTGGATGGAGAAGTTAGGAACATCCTGAACTCTTCCTGTAGCTCCTGCATTCATGAGTCACCCACGATCGATACCCAACCAGCTTTTCTTCTAAATACGAGTTCTCAGATTTTTTTTTTTTTTTAAGAAAAATATTTTCCTTATTTTTATGCAATACTTATTCTCGCTCTATATTAAACTATTTTATCTGGCTTGATGTTTTTTGTGGTGGAAGGGTTTGTAATCTCCCTTCATTGAGAGGAGGTGGATGTGTGCTGGGCTCAGCTTTCTCTTGTCCATCCCTTGCCTACACAAGGGAGTAGCTCCAGTTGGTTCCTGACATAAACCAGCACATTTTTCGTTAATAGAATGCCTGATTATCCCAGGCTCTGAAGAAGGGGCTGAGGGTTAGCCCTGCTAATTTTAAGTCTAGGATGGGGCACATGCTTATCTCAGTGAAGTGCTGAAACTGAGTCATGTGTGAGCCAGAGGCTTAGTGGAGAAATAGGAAATTATCTGGGAAGAAGCTGGCAGCGTGCAGAGCACGTTCCCATGGCAGTAACATTCAGCAAAGAGGTGGGAAGTAAAAGCTCTCCTATTTTTACCTTTCTGTAAACCTTACAGAACTCAAAAAATGGAACTCAGGTTCTGGGGAAAACTTCTGGCCCTGGGAGCAGACATGTGACCTCCATCCAGAGGCATTAGTGATTTTGCTTTTTTTGGCTTTGACTGTTGGATTCTACGGTTGGATACTTTCTTTTTTTTTTTTCTAACAGGGATGAGATTGTGCTTTTTCCCTGTAGCTTTTGGCTTTAGTCGATATCATTTGTGAAATTCCCATGTGTTTATACTTGAACATACTAAACAAATGTTTTAAAGAATGCCCCGAAGGCTTCTGGCCGAACACTTTTTCTATTTGATGCATCTGACCTCCATGAAACCTCCAATGATGCAATCAGGTTTTGTTGCTCTGTGGATAATACATTTGAAATAGCAGCTCCTGTGTTAGCTGAGCACATGCAGATTGGAAGGGGTTTTCTTCTTGGTCCTGTTAGGATGTTTTGGGGAGTTCTGCATTTTCTGTTTTCAGCAGAAAAATTCTAATGTTTCTTTTTCTCTTTTTTTTTTTTTTTTTTACTATCACATGATATGATGACAGGTGACATTTTCTGGTTTGTTGGGCATGTGATCGTTTTTGAGAACTGTAAATAATTGATAACTTCTTGTTTTCATATCCATTATAAACTGCTTATATTTGTCAACAGTTCCTGAAGAAATTGCTTTTTTCAAATCAGCGTAAAAATGTTTTCATAACTGCTGTCCTTGCTGAGCCAGGTGTCCTTCCTGTCTCTGCCCCTGGGAACAACATTAGGCAGGTTTCCTTTAAAAATGAAGAAAAGTGGGAAATTCAGTGTACAAGGAGGGCTTGTTTTTAGTTGTGGAGAGGCTCTGCAAGGCCCTGGGCTCCAAAGCTTTTCCATCTGCCCTGGATTTCTGCACCCTGGTGTGCCATGGGTCGCGTTAGAGGCAGCACTTTTGGGATTTGGGTGTAACCTCTCAGTCTCTTTGGGGGAAGAGAGGGAATTCTGGTGATCCAGGGATCCCAGCACTGGGACAGAGAGAAAACTCCCAAAGTGGCTGGTCTGGAGGCGAAGAAAAGCTGAAGATGGATTGAAACGTGCCCCTCCCAGTGCGTTCTCCTTGACAAGACAACATTTCTTCAGGCCTAGAGGTGACACTGCTGTCGTGCCTTCCTTCCTCTTTATAAATAGCAGCTGGCCCAAACCATTGACCTTAAATTCTTTGCATTAATCTCCCCTCACTGTGGCATGTGACACCTCCTCGGAGGCCGTATCAGCTGTGCTCCCCCAGATAGCTCAGAAGCCTCCTGCTATGGAGAAGATTGGCTTGGTAAGAATGTGGTGTTGGCAGGCTGAGCCATTTAAAGTTTCCCTTTTGGAATGATGGGAGCAGTTGGGGGTGTCCCTGCTCTGCTCTTTGGTGCCTGTTTAGCTCCTGGCAAGTGAAGTGCCTTTAGGATTACCCCAGACCCTGACTGACCATACATCGTATTGCAACTGTTCCCAACTCCTGGCTGAAGCAGCCCAACCCCTGAACTATCTGCCCTGGGGAAACAGGTGCTGCTCCCTGTTTCCATAGTAGCTGAGGAGCTGAGCAGCTCCGAGAGGCTGATCGTGACCACAAGCCCACAGGAATATGCACAGAACCCAGCAGAGTCGGCTTTGGAAAATCTGCACTGTCATGAGGTGACTCAAGGAGTTGGCGAGTGTGTGTGGCAGTGGCTTGGTGGCTGCCAGAGGCTGTCACAGGCTCTGTCACCTCTGCTAAGTGGCCTCTGATCATGAGGCCTCTGCCCAGTGCTCTGTGGGTGGAGTAAAGACCAAAGCTGCTAATGCAGAAAACTCCGGTCTTGGGGGAAGAATTCAAGGACTAACCAGGCTTGGCGTCTCATTCAGTAGTTCGTCCATGCTGGTTAATCCTTGGATAACCAACAGCCCTCACTCCACTGTTCTGGAGGAGCTTTGCCTCCTGTGCCTCTTTTTTTTCCTGCACTTTCAGTATGTGCAGAAATCTTCCAAGGCTTTTATCAAAGGCGAAGTCTTAATTATTTCTAATGAAAGCAGACACTTACTTCCCCCTCCCCTGAGACCATGCTGTGGGAAGCCAAGTGCTGGAAGGGTTCTGCTGTGACAGAACACAGGGATGGTGTCACTGTACTGGGCAGAGGGGAGCCTCAGGCACAAAAAGGATCTCCCCAAACCCATGGGGAGACCAAAATGGGGACTTCTGCTTCCTTGAAGGCTAAAAGAACAACAAAGAAAAGAGCTTTTTTTTTCTGGAAAAAGAAGGCAAAACCATAGCTTTCTCACAGAGACAGAAAAATTAATTACTTAACTCTCATGTTTGAAAGGCTTTTGCTGTATATAGCTTGGTATTTCAAAATGTGGTCTTGGCCATATCCCTCTGTCTGGTTCTATCTCCTGGGAAGGGAAGGACATCAGTCCTTTGGCCCTTCTGTGCCACACTGTGGAGGTGACCAGAGGACAAATGCCAGTGGCATCCTTCTGCTGTCGAGCTGGGAAGGGATGGCAGCGCTGGAGTTCATCCTGTGCTGCTGGGTTATATCCCCTGGCCTGCCTGTCCCCCACGGCCACCCTCCTGCCAGGGGCAGAGCTGATGTGTCCCTGACCAAAATCCTGGCAGTGCTCCATGGGAGAAACCAGACCATGCTCCTGACAGGACCATCCCGGGCAGGAAGGGCTGCTCAGCCCCAGCAGGGAGCTGCTCTGGTGTGGGCTGAGCCTCTCAGGGATCCCTCTGAGAGATGATGGAGGTTGGAAAAGTGCTGCACAACATTCCCTTGCTCCAGATGCTGGGAGCGAGGCTGGGGAAGGGTGAAGGCAGGTGGTGGCACTACTCCTGCCACTCCTTTGCCCAGGAATCAGGGCACTGTTCTCTGTCCCTGCCAGCATTCTGGAGCAGAGCTCCCTTCTCCCCTCAGCCATGTATGTGTCCAGGCTCGGAGGCTGAAATGACATTTTATTTATCCCTTCTTAGTTTTCATGTGTCCCTCGTGCATTGCTTCCAGCATTGCTTACAAGGAAAAATAATCCTGCATGAGGCTTTGGCATGAGTGAGTCTGGGAGTGCCAGGGAAGGTTTTGTTCCTAGATAAATGTCGTGTGGAGCCCCAGGGGCTGGGAAGAGGCGGCTGTGGCTCACAGGGATGAGCAGCCCGGGGTCAGCAGTGACCATCCCTGTCCTCCCTCTCGTAGCTCTGAGGCTCTGGGGTCTTGCAGCCATGGAGAAGAGGCACTCAGTACTCTGGTTTAATTGACATGGGGGTGTTTGGTCAAAGGTTGGACTCCGTGACTTTGGAGGTATTTTCCAACCTTCTGACTCCATGACTCTTCCTCTCCCAGGGCTCACTTGGATGTGTCAACACATCTTCCAGCTCTGCACACCTACGTGTGTCTGAGGGCTCAGCTACCCCAGGGGCTCTGTGGTCACGCTCAGCATATTCCTCACCTCACCCCATCCCCACCTCCTTTTCCTGCAGCTCCCAGTGGGTCACAACGCTCCTCTGCAGTGTGTGTCTGTCCCCTGCTGCAGAGCCAGGACTTCCCCTGCCTGCCCTTATCTCTGCAGGCTCTGTGCTGCCAGTGCCTGTATCGGGCCCTGTGTGTTCCCTGCGCAGGAGATAAGCTCAAGTGCTGCGGCTCCACTGCTGCTGCTCCAGCCTGGGCTGCAGTTCTGCCTCCTCACAAACCCCCCCAGCATGGACAGAAGCAGTGAGCCCCCCTACACCACCCGCTCTTGGAGCAGGGGGCTGCAGCCGCTGCTGCTCAGGGCTCTCACAGAACCTCTCTGCAGGTGCAGAGGTGAAAGGGAAATGTGGGACAACCCCAAAGGTATGAATTGTGGTTGAGTCAAACGTGATTCTCCAGTGCTGCTCTGCTGTATTTGGGTTCTTCACAGAATCACGGAATGGTTTGGGAGGGAAGGGACCTTAAAGCCCATCTCATTCACACCTGCCACTACCCCAGGTTGCTCCAAGCCCTGTCCAACCTGGCCTTGGACATTTCTAGGGCTGGGGCAGCCACTGCTTCTCTGGGCAAACTGCCAGGGCCTCACCACCCTCACAGGGAAATCCTTTTTTCCAGGACTCTACAACCAAAACCTTTGTGGGGACCAATTTACAAAAGTTACTGAAGGGAGCTCTGAGAATCTCAGTGCAGGTTGTATCAGGAACTGTTGACATATCTCATGTCAATTCATGGCACTGTATTTTTATTTTATTTTTAATACGTGCTTCAAGGTTCTTCAGGGTACTGCTGAAAATGTTTTGCTTTAAAACTTGAAAACATGAAGGAATGAAAGGAGTATTTGCAGCTGCTGCACATGAACAATTTAAGGAGATGTGAAAGAGAAGAAATAGGGAACAAAACCTGATTTGCATCAGCAGAGGAAAGTCCCTGCAGAGTTTCAAGCAGGAACTGTGGAGGTCAGAGGGTTTCTTCAAACAAAGGAACTGTTGCCTCAGTCTGCTTAAAACTGAGGTTAGAAAATTACAAAGCCAAGGGACAAAACTTGTAGAACGGTGAAGTTTGAGATGTGCTGCAGAACAGGGCTCCAGCATCACCCGGGCTGTGCTGGGCTCAGCAGCTCATGACCTTCCCTCTGCCCTGCCCATCCCTCACAGGGGCTTTTCCAGTGTCCCTGTGCAGGGAAAAGTGACCGGGTGCTTTCGGCTTTGCCAGGATCTCACCAAAGCAGCTGTGGGTTGGCTGGTGTCCCCTCCCCACCCCTCCCTCCCTGCAAAACTGGGACGTCTAAATTTAACCTGCTATCAACAGATGAGGCTGGAGTGTTTCCACTGTGGAAAGGAATCCCACTCAGAATCTGTCCTCTCCCCTGCTCAAGCTCCATCCCTGCACATTCCTTTTCTCGCGCTGGGAGTTTCCTTCCTCCTCTTCCCCTCCCGCACTTGTGTCACTGCCACAGCACTGATACCACAGCAGATGGAGCAGGTCTTTGCTCTGGTGCGTTATGGAGGAGCTCTGATGCTGCTCTGCCAGCTGGATCAGAGAACAGCGAAACTTCTCAAAGACCAAAAAAAATGTAAAAAAAGAGGAACCTGTGTCTTGCTCGGGCAGAGCCGCTGGGACGGGAGCCCGCGGAGGGGTCGGGCTGCGGCAGAAGAGCGGGAGCCCAGAGCTGCAAGGTGCCAGGGGGCCCTGTGGATTTAAGGGATCAGGGGTGGAGCTGTGCTGGCCGCTTGACCAGGCACTCCTGCTCTCCAGGACTCATGTCAGCCCTTTGCCGGAAAGCAAACAAAAAACCTGAACGTGAGAATTTTCGGGGGCGGGCAGGGAATAATGGCATGAATACAGGTGATGTTTGAAAACCAGTCACGGGCTGCAGCAGCTTTCACCCTCCCCTCTGCCCAGGGCTCTGCGCTGCTGCCTCTCTCCAGATGTGGTATTTTCAGCGAGCATCTGACCCGGCTTTTGCTAAATAAGCAAACGGCGTCAGGAAACCAAAGCGTGCAGAAGTTCAGCCGCTGCCTGCGCCGACCAGCCCGGCTCCGGCCGCCCCGAGATGCGCAGCAGCCTGCTGATGAAAAATGCAGGATGTTGGCTGGTGTTTTTCACCAGAAACCTCCGGGCGCTGCCTGCTGCAGCCCAAGAGCTGACACGGAGAGGGAACTGGTGGTAAATAGGGCGCTTATCGCTGCCTCGAAACGTGAGCGCAGAGCCATTTGTTTAAAAACAGCCACCGCCCAAACGACTCCAGGCAGACGCGTTTGAAAATTTCACTTTATTTCTCTGTCTGTTATAAAAGCAGGGTTTTGTTTTTTTACATCTCCGTAAGTGTCCAGACTCGGTAGATCTTGGTTTTGTTTTCACAGTATCTCTGCAAGACCAAGGACGATTCTTATTGCTGCGCCGGGAGCCAGGGCAGGAGGGACGGCGGTGCCTCGCCTTCCCCCCGGGCTGGACCCAGCCTGGCGCCGGCTCGACAGGTCTGTACGCCTCCTCAAGGCTGCTGAGGGTCTGCACTGACTCCCCGAGGGGCTGCCCCCCTCTTCCCACGCTCATCTCGCTGTCAAGGGTAGGGAAGGAGAACCACGAGGTCCGCGACGCACTCGGCGCCTGGGCCGTGCTCGGCAGCCCCTGCCCGGCCTGGGGGCAGGAGGTGTCTGGGCCAGGGCTGCTTCCCAGCCCGAACCACCACAGGGCCGTGACAGGGATGGCCAGGCTGCACTCTGAGCCCTCGTGGCGATTTGGGTCTATAAAGAGCTGAGAGCATCACTGATGGGAAGGGTGAGGCAGAGACACGCTCCCGTTCATCCGTGTATCCCATGTCGGTGCCCCAACACCTTCCCAGTGTGTTCTTTGTGTATTCCGGGTTCTGCAAAAAGCTGCCAGAGAAGGAGCTTGATTCACCTCTGCTCATTTACCACTCTGCCCTGGGTCCCCGGACATTTGAGTCCCCACTGGAACCCTGTCAATCCATCCCTGGTCCAACCACGTGGCCACTCACCAGCCATAGCAACAGGGGTGTCTTAGACCCTCTGTCACTGCCAGCCATCCTCCCTGTTACAGACAATCTGTCCCCACCAGTTTGGTAATGAAGCAGCATTGGAAAAACATCACTTTTAATCACAATTAATGAAATCTCAGAAGAGGCAGCATCACTCTCTGTGCCACGTCTGGTGATGCAGATGGAGGTGAAGGGGCATGTTTCAACCTAGGCACGGGATAAAGGCATTCTTTGGGAAGGGAGAAGTCCATGCAAAGCTGACCCCAACATGAAATTTCGTATTGACTGCTTAGCTGGCTCCGTTCAGTGCAACAGGACAAATTAGCCAGGAGGTTACTATCAAATTGCATGGATGTATCCAGTCCACCAGGTAGAGGGAATAGGAGAAACCAGATTTACTTAATGCACTGGGAGACTAAGTCCAACACAAAGCTAAGTGGAAAAGGACATAGGTGTTCCCTGAATGTGGTTTTTGGTGACTGAGAAGAAATCTTTCCTTGGAATTCCTTCGTGCAGCTAATTAAGACAACTGGGCCCAATCCCTTCGACCCAGGCTGACATCAGTGAGAACTGTAACTACTCAGCACCTGGAGACAAAGTGAATACCAGACACAAATCCCCCTTCTGCTCCCACCCATGGGACTCAGCAGCAGCCAAGATGCGTGAGAGCGTGATCAGCTATTCACCCACAGCTCAGAGTTTGTCCTCTTCTGCATATATTGCCTCGGAGAAAATACAGACAAGTCCCAAAGGGCTGTGCCAGTGGAGCTATAGTTGGATCTGAATCCAGGTAAGAAAATGGAGTTTAATACAGAGAGTGACTGTGCAAGTCCAAATCTCCCTAGCTTCATCCTGTATAGTCCCAAAGCTGAGACTTAGGCACCCTTTGGCTTGTGGATTTGGGTTTGATCCAGTCCAGTTGCTTGCGAGCCGGACTTCCCACCTCGGAGCTCTGCCCATGGAAAGCAGCAGCTCCGTGGCTGAGCATCTCTGAAAGCCAGTGGATGGAGGAGGGTGGGCTCCCCTGGAGACAGGGGAATGGCTGCAGGGCCCCAGGATCCTTGTTTGCTGGTTTGAGGCTGTCTTGGTGGGGGACACAACTTCTGGCTGTGCGTTCCCCAGGCAGGGGGTGATGTTGAACCTGTTGCCAAAGGAGGTGGTGTGGCTCTGGAGAAGTGAGGAAGGGGAATTTCTTGCTGGTAACGTCCCGTGTGGAAGATGAGGACAGGAATAGCAGCTAATTAGTGCCTCTCCAAGGGGAGAGCCTTTTGAGCAGCGTGTGTGGGGTTGTGAGACCTGTTCAGACCAGCTCAGCAGGGCCAGGCTTGCACCTGGCATGCAGAACTCTCCTTAGTCCCAGCTCTTGAGGCAAGTTGTTAATAGGAGGAAGAAATATTTTCTGGGGGAAGGAGCTGCAGAGGGAAGTGATCTGCCTTGGGCCGCGTGCTGGAGCAGGGCAGACCTCCACTCCCCATCCTGTGCCCTGGCCTCCAGATGCCACCTCTACCACAGGACTTCCTGTGCCTTCAAACCCATCCCTCCCATTCAAAGGCTCCTCTGCCTCATTCTGCTCTGCAGAAGAGCATCTGGTTATCTCAGCAGCCAGCTGGTCCTTGTTAAAACCTACAGGTCTCACCTCCTCCTCCTCCAAATGCTCCTTCCTCACTGAGGATCCACACCCAAGGCTCAGGTCTTGCCCTGCCTGCACCTCTCGTGTGTTACCCTTTGCTACAACAGATGTTTGGGCCATGACAGACAGGGACGGTGTCATGGTCCTGCCTGTACCTCGTTCCTGACAGTCAGGTAGATCATGAGGTCATTGGGAAGAAAATTATCTGCTAATCCCAACGTGATTCGTTACCACAGAAGGAAGAGTTTTCCTCAGCTCTCACTGCTGTGTTTGCCGGGAGTGATCCCTGTTATTTTCACACGTGGCTGCTCCTGAACTACAGATCTCGCTGGGTAGACTTGGTGGGAGAGATCTGCCCTTGCTGACTCCTGTGTGTCTCCAGTGGCTTCAGAAGGATCCTTTCTATATCCTGCTGTCTGTACAGCACTGTCACTGGGATTTCATGGGCAAACAGGGCGACAGAGCTTCACCCAACAACAGCAGGCGCACGAGCCCTTGGCTCGTATCCACGAGAAGGTGAAGCTCTGGGCTAGCTGGGAAAACATCTGTGTGTCCTAAAGACAAACCCAGTGGGACATCCCTCCCCTTGATTGGTGTTGACTGCCAGGGCCACAATTCCAGCTGTGAGGTTATTCCATATTAAACTGCTAACAGGAGGCTGGGATCACCACGGGTGAGCAGCACAAGGAGCTTCCAACCCCTCCTGCAAAGCAGGAGGTGGCCTGGGAGCTTCCCCTCGAGAGCCATCCGACAGCAGGTTTGTTATTTGCATTGCTTTGAAACTGAGATTATTTCTGTGTTTCCTTGTTCCAGGTTTTAAAAAGAGGAAGATTTTCTTGCTTCTTCCAATTTCATGCCCTTTTCATCCATCAGCCCATGCCCTGCTAACAATCTATTCCTTGTTCCACAACTTTTTCTCCAGAATTCTGTAGAAAGGACATTCTGCCTGGTGGTGTTTTTGTTGGTTTTTTTTCAAACATAGCTTTAAGGCAAAAGTTTGGCAATGCAAAGCAAAGTCTACATAAGGCCGCATGACTTGGATTTGCAACTCAGAACCTTACAGCTTAAAAAAAAATACCTTATCTTAAATAGTCAACTTTTCGCTCCAGGAACTTGTTTTGTTCTCAACCAAAAAGAAAAAAAAATTCTAAAATCCCAAATAAAATGTTCTTATTGTTCTGGGCAGTTCTGGACGAGCTAATGAGACTGAAGTTCAAACGGGAACTAAAGTAGGGAAGAAAAAAAAAGCTTTAGGGTAGACATCAGTGTTAGTTTCTTCCCTTAGGAATCCAGTGATGAGACAGACCCAGTCCAAGGTCTCCTCTTTAGCTTTAGCACAGTGAAATCCGTCCCAATGGGAGAAGGTAGAATGGTTGCATTTGTTGAATGAATAAAAAGTGCATTTTGATCTTGCTCAGATTATAGGTGTGTATCCTAATACCTAAGTGATTGTTTTGCTTCGGGTTTAGTTTCCTCCCTTTCGGTGCCGGGACGCCAGGTGTGTATTATCGATGTTTCGGGGGTATCACCACGAGTGGTGGTCCATCCTTTGGCCTCCACATGAGTACCTGAGCATCATTGGCATTGGGTTTGACAAGGGCACTGGGTGGTATTGGCTCGTTCTTGCTGAGGACCTGGGGCTGCTCTTGAGCCGAGGGCTCCTGCAGCTTGGCACGCTGCCCCAGGGGCCTGCTGGGGTTCACCTCGATGCCCAGCCTCATGCGCCATTTGATAGTCTGCAAGGTCACCATCTCGTTGGTGGCCGTGTTGGTTGCCACCAGCCAGGTGGTGAAGCTCTGATCCCGGTGGATGCTCGTGAGCTTGGCCACGTTGCTGTCGCTGACGGGCACCGCCCACGTCACGCTCGGGTAGAAGTTGTCGTTCATGCTGATGTTGAACTTGGACTCCTTCTTGGTGGGACCCACGATGGTGCAGGTTTCTGTGGTGTTCCCGTACCAGGGATAGTTCACTCCATCTGAGTCACTGATGGCCTGGATTTTACCGTCCAGTAGATCTGGAAGCTCCCAACTTGACCTGCCATAATCAATAGCAAATTATGGATAATGCATTAATGAATTAGTTTAGAAACATGCCGGACTTTAGAAAGGAGAGGGAAGAGCTGTGGTTGCATTCCCTCTCCAGCTTTTACTGGAATTTGTGCCCTTGGTGCCATCCTGCTCCAAGAGCTCATCCCTGCCATTAAAGCATCCTTCTCATCAGGCCTGCTCTCAATCCATTCATCCCCTAAATTTCTCTCTGGGTGAGCCACTGTCCCTCCCCGCTGTCTGCCTGACACTGGAAGTGTAACCCATCCTCCTCCAGCCCTTGGAAGGACGCAGCTCGAGGGCTGCACACCAGGCTCTGGCCTGGGGATGGTGTTACAGTAATCAGAGAGCCTGAGGTCGAGCTGCTTGTAAAACTGCCTGCGCCGCTCACCTGCGAGAGGGACAGAAAGGTCAGTGTTTCTAGCAGGACTATCAGTGAAAACAGTCCCCTGTCACCTTGTACTGCTGATGCACAACTTGGAGTGGGTTTTTTCATTAACTCCCAATTTAATTTTTAAGATTAGATTTGCCAGTAGAAGCGAACTGCTGTAAATGCCTCAGAAGAAGGGCTGGATGTTTGCTCTGAGGCGGCGCAACCACAGATCACTTGCTCAGTGCACACCAGCTGTTTTAAGGACAGTCTTTAAAAAACCAGGCTGGCAGAGGTGGCTGTCATGTACCTTCTCTTTCTCGTTCATGAATCAGTACTTCCCACCACCCAGGGATGATGTCCCAGCCGTGGAGGCGGCAGAAGGGACTGGGGGGCAGCAGCAGTGGTGTTAGCACCTGACCCTGCCGTAAGTCTGGCTGTGCTCCAGCCCCCCAAGCTTTGTGGCTCCCTGCTGCAGGCTGGGACATGGGGATTATTTATCTTGGAGAGACACAGAGGGGACGCCCTGAGGCTGCTCAGGGTCAGGGTGACTGTCCAAGCCTTTCATAAGTCTGGTGCTGCAGCTTAAAATAGCCCCTTGATTGCAGAGGAGGCTGTGGCTGGGGGTACTCATCGGCCTGGCTGCCTCTTACACAGCTTTGGGATGAGCTGCTCTGGCCAGGACTGATGTGACCATCTCATAAGGCTGTTTTGACTGTTAATTAGTTAATGACCGTGAAATGCCTCCATGTTTGTACCCGCTGGATCGTTCAGCACTTAGCTGCGTCTGGCTCTGGCTAGAGGATACCATGGGGGATTTAAAGGTCTCATTTATCATTTTTCATGCGAGCAGGGCGTCCTGACAAACACCTCCCCAGGGGGAGATGAAATGCGGGACAGGACGTGGGGTGTCCCGAGGGCTGCAGGGGTGCTGGGAGCAGCAGGACCAGGGGATGCTCTGAGCATCAGGACTGGGGGATGCAGGGATGCTCTGAGCCGCAGGACCAGGGGTTATGCAAGCACAACATGTCCCTGCACAGATTTACTGGCTGCTGTCAGCTACGGCACCGCAGCTGCAGCAATCCCTTCCTCCCGAGCTCATCGCCAGCAGGCAGAGGGAGTCCTTTCCCTGGAAGAAAATTTTTAGTGAAGGCAGCCAAGAGGAGATCCCTGAGCAGTCCTGCCAGGACCCCTGTGCACTGCAGAGATGTTTACACGCTCTGCTCTGCAAACCGGAGTCATCCTGGCTCAGCACCCCTCACGCCCTTCAGGCAGAGCTGAGCAGGGGAAGGCTCGGGGAAGGCTCGGGGGATGCTGGGTGACCCAGCCCTCACCGATGGATGAGGGGAGGTCGTGCTCTGCAGCCCCCACCCCTCCCTGCTGCACAGCCCAGCTCCGAAACCCCATCTGGGGGCTCTTCTCTCCCTTTCAGCTGCTGGTTTAGGATTACTTTCCATTCAGACAGTGGCCGGGACTCAGCTTGGCTGCCACCCAGGGATGAGATGTGACAGTCCCAGAGGTTGACTCTGAGGTGACAGGCGTGGTGCAGCCACAGCATCTCTGCCGAAGTGGGAGCTGAGATGCCACAGAGGGTGATAACCCTCCTGGGCTGCTCCAGCCTATTCAGCTCAGAGCTGGTGGGTGAATGGCAGGAGAACCTGGTAGAGTATGCTCAGTAAATGTAGGCCCTCTAAGATCTGCTTGTCCTCATCTTCATTCCCAGTGCCCCAGGTCAGTATGGAATTGCAGGAGCTTCTCAGGCTTTGCCCAGGATTTAAACAAGAGCGCAAAGGTGGAGCTGTGTCAGGGCCTGAGCAGGATGGCGCCTGCAGAGCCTGCAGCAGCCCAGGACAAAGCTGAGCGTGGCTGGGCTCAGGGCGGCCCCGGAGGGCACCCAGCTTGAGGAAAGGCATGGGCAGGGATGGGGAAGGAGAAACTGGCCTGTGTTTCTTCACAGGGCACGCTCTGCCTAATTCTAGCCAGTGTGGTTAACCCTGGGGTTTCAAAACCATCATGCTTCATCTGCACAGCTTGGAATGAGCAGAGAAACGAAGCCTCATGATGGTCCCATGACTGGAGCAGAGCAGAGGCTGCATGGTGGTTGCTGCTGGTGACTGCCCCTCGCCTGATGCTACAGCAAAGCCTCTGTGCCAGCCAGGCTGGCAGCCTCTGCTTGCAGAGCATGTCCACATTAAATAATATGCCAGCAACTGGATGATTTTGGAAAGAATGCTGTGGAATGATCTTTGGCTGCATCAGCATCTTTCTCTGGTAGTGTCGAGCCAAGGAGAGACCAGAAAGTGCCCAGTAAACACTTTGCTGACAATAGCAGGAAGGAGGCATGAGAAGAAACCAAGCTATCTGGTTTCGTGGGTTCACTGATCAGCTCCAAGATCAGTAGGTTCTGGCTTGTAACACTGACAAGCCTGTTTCTGCCTCTTCTGAAACCTTCAGAGTCAGTGTGGGCATCGCCAGAGACTGGAGCTGCCAAGAAACCTCTCTTAACAAATGTCTTCTTGCTACCAGAAGGCACTTTGAGCTATTTCTTGTGGTACAACCAGAGCCCTGCTGCTGACAGCCAAGCAGCTTTATGTAGGTTTTAGCTTCCCAGTCCTCATTCAGACACTTTTTTCCTATTCTGTCACATGGAACGAATCCCTCAGCTCATCCTGAGCTCGCAGATGTCTGTCCCACAGCACCCAGCAGGGCAGTGGCAGCAAACCCAGCACAGCAGCCTCCAGCCCTGGGCGTCCAGCACTGTGGATACATCCAGGTAACCTTTCCAGACAGGCACCAGGCACTATTGCATCCTCAGCTCTAATTGCTTAAAGCCAGCTCCTAATTAGTCACAGGCCAGATGGACTTGCACAACCTTGTGCTTTCCAACACCTTCCTCTCCAAGTTCCCTAAATAAGAGCAGCCCCTCTGGGACACAGCCCCTGCTTGGTGCACAGACCAGGGCCATGTGTGGGTGTAGTGAAACTCTGTCTCAGGCATTTCACATCCCTGCTCCTGCCTCCCTCCACCACTGGCCTGCACTGGGGACTCACTGAGAGAAGGAAAACCTGATAGCCAGAGCTGCTTAATTTTAAATTCTCCTTTACAGTGCCTCTCTCACCTACTCCAGCACGTCAGGCAAGTCAAGGCAGGGTTAGAGTGAAGAACAGGAAGGAAATTTAAGATGTTGTTCCCTGGCTGACAGAGCTGTGCTGCTGTGGTCCCTCTTCCTCCCACTCTCCAGCTGCGTGTTCCTGCCTCATCTCTTGAACCAGCAGCAGTTTGATAGCTGGATCAGGGAGTAAAACTAGCACAAAACTGGCATTAGGAAAAAGGAAACAATCTCTGCTGGTTTAGGGGAGCAGGCTCAAGTCCAGCTGGACAACCCATGTAACTGGGCTAAGGTGGGTGCTCAGAGCACAAGTGAGATCCAGGGGCCATTGCAGGCCAGCAAAGCCTTTTCCTTTAAATCCCTGGAGGGGTAAATTCCCACAGTGAACTGACCTCCCTTCACTTTCTTTGGAAAAGATACCCTTGTGGTTTTTCTGATAGTGTCCTCCCTCCTGGGGATTGGGGGTTTATTCTCTTGACAAGTTGAGTTCATTATGTCCCTGCTGCAGGGCATGGAAGATTTAATCTCACCAGGGAGAGATGCCTGGGAAGATGAAGTGATGATGTAACAACGCAAGTGCCCCATCGGGTCTTCCAGGGGGAGAAACATCCACGAGAAACTTCTCCAGATTCTTGGCTGATCATATTCCAACTCCAATTTATTTATCTCTCTCTTTTGCATATCTCAATCTGCACAGCTCCTTGGCTCCTTGCACATCTCCATGGAGATGAGGGAGGCTGGATAATGCCATTCCAGCATGGCCCAGCCACTGACACAGGTTCTACCAGGGGCAGAAAGCAGCACCCAGGCCAGAAGATGCCAGCAGGGACCTGGTCCAGCTGCTCCTGCACAGGTCACAGCTCTGGCCTGATCCTGATGCCTCCCTCTGCACAGCAGCACCCTTTCCTAAGGAGAAGGGTAAATTCCTGCATGGGAGGAACAGCAGTACCAGCCATGGAGTGGACAGGAGTTTGCCCCAGTCCTGCACAGAGAGGGGTCAGAGAGCACATCCACATCCTCATGCTGGGGGTTTTCATGTTCCCTGCAGCATCGACTGACTCACACGTAAAGTAATGCCAGCACTTATGTGTTATCTGAGCTTTAATTCTCTCCCTTTAAATTTAAAAATGCTGCATTTAGCCCCCAAATTGTCAGTGCCACTTTAAACGTGCGTGTCTAAATTATCCCCTCTGTAGCTCCCATCCCTATAGCAGCATTATGCACAGCTCCATCTGCTCCAGTATTTCTCAGCTGTTTCCATCCTCAGTGTAATGGCCAGCTTATGCACAGCTAACAACTTCCCAGCAGAGAAGTGAAAAATTAATCCGAAGCCTGCTGTAAGTATTGGTGCTTTGGTTGGATGACTGATTTTTGATTATTTGGGGGTTTTGTTTTCCAGTCACCACAGGGGTTAAAAACGTGGATGTGGCAGTAGCCTCTGCCTATCATGGAAAGTTGGGACTCTGTTGGCATCAATTGATGCAGTTCTGTGGAGGTCAGTGGGATTACATCGAGTTACACCATCTAAAGCCTTGGTCCATCCTTTCTCTTAGGTTTGTGTCCTGCTTCTCTCTCTCTATAAAGGTCTTCCAAGCCCATGTTTCAATGGCATTGAAGAGGCCTTTCCTCCTAAATGCCTTTATTTATAGCCTTGAGATGGCAGTGAGTCTATAGAAAGTGAGTGCAGGAACAGACCAATTCCTGCTTGTGTTCGGGTAACTTTTTTTTTTGTATCAGATAAATGTCAATGAACCTCCTAGGAAAAAATCTTTGTTTCCATGATGTTCTAGCTAAAAGCTCTCATACATAGCTGCAGTGTTTAAATCTACCTGTTTACAGCAGCAGCTACTACTCTTTTTTTTTTTTTTCCTTTTTTTTTTTCTGTCCCAAAAGATTCCAGCAAGGGCAAGCTGTACCAAATCCTCGTTTTAAGCACAGGGCAACCCAGGTGCAGGGAAATAAAAGGCCACGCTGAGGTCTGCAGCCCAGAGCAGCACAGGCAGCATCACTCTGTGCCCAGTCCTCTCTATTTCAGTGCATCTGAGCTGTATTGATATAAAGTGGACTTTTCTATTTTCCTTTGCAGCTGGTCGCTCAAGACAGGATTCCTAAATGAGCCGGAGAATTACACATGCAAATCCCCAAAGCCTGGAATTGGGAACATCTGAGCAACAAATTGTCCTTGCTAAAGATGCTGTAGGAGCCAAAAAAGCCTAGAGATTTCGGGCCTGCAGTAAATACTTTCAAAATCAAGATCAGCCTGTCTGCACTGCCGGTGTTTGCCAGGTGCCAGTTCGCTTCTCGAGAAACTTTCTGCTTGAGCATTGGGGGGACACGGGGACAGGAGGGGGGTCGCTTCGGGCTGCTCCTGCCGTGCCCTCCCCTCCAGCATCCTGCAGCCTGTCCCTGTGATGCCGAGATGCTGAACCCGGGCCCTCGGCGGGGCTCCGAGGCAGCGGGGAGGGAAGGAAGGAGCGCCGGGCTCTGCGTGCAGATGTTCAGGCCGTCAGGAAGGCGCTGCATCAAGTCAGCCCTGCTCTCCAGCCCCCGTGGCCCCCTCCTCCCTCAGCACTCCTCATTCAGGGATTTTTTTTTTTTTTTAAGCTGCCCAGACTGACCCTCAGGGGCTGAGCCAGCATCTCCCTGACTCGGGGCACTCGGGATGAGCAGGGAGAGGATTGCTCCGACCTGACCTTCCCGTCCTTCCTCCCTCAGCCCCAGAGGCCGGGCAGCATCAGCACCTCCATGCACTGCCCCATCTGCCCGCGCCGGCTCCGCGCTCAGGCTCTGGCCCCTGGCTGGACAGACAATTGCTGCTGCACCGGGGGCTGCCCTGCACCGTGAGCTGCACAACTGCTGTTCTGTGCAGGCATTTGGGGATCAGGTGCTGCGGCTGATTTATCTGTGGGCCAAAGCCTGAACGTCTGGAGAACAAGCTGCTGGGGGACTGGGAAGAGATGACTTTTCTCGGCAGGGAGGTGACATTCTGATTTGACTCCTTCCTTTCTCACTCTGGCTGTCTGACCAAACATGGGGATTCTTGGTGTGCAAACAGCCCCTGGATTCCTCCCACCTCACGCATATACCTATAAATTCCCTTTCACATTACCCATAAAGGAGGGTAACGTGACATTTTCACCCTGCTCCAAGGTGATGCAGATGGTTTAGCTACCAACGGGTTAAATCCAGCTTGTGCTTTCCCGTGGGCTGCCTGCTACTGTGGGCAAAGCAAGCAGGATTCCTCCTGTGACGTTAAATGTGCTCCCAAAGCTGGTGGGCTAGCGAGCTCCCAGCCACGGCTCACTGCAGCAGCAGCAGCAGCAGCACAGCCCTCCAGGGACGGCTCCGTGCCACAAGTGGCAGCCCTCAGCTCTCCCTGGGGCTCCTCAATGCGCACTTTTGGGGTGGCGAGGGATGCAGGCAAGAGCAGCTGCAGGAGGTCAGGAGAACCAGACACCTACCAAAGCAGGGGGGCCCGTGGCAGGGCCGCTCCCGGGGTTTCAGATCTCCTGTGCAGCCCAAAAGCTGTGGTGAAATAGTGCTGCTGTTGGGTTTCCTACCAGAACAAGCGGGGTTTGGTTGGGGCTTGGGCAAATTCCCATTCGAAGAGAAGAACACCCACTGCTTTAAAAGGGCAGGGACAAGCTCTCCTGTATTTTAAACGCATGGGAAAGTCCTGTTGAGTTTCAGAGGAGATGGGGTTTTAAATATGGATTATAATTTTTGGCTAAATCCACTGTTTCCCAACCAGGCCATGGTCCCCCCGCTCCCTCTTCCCGCCAGGCAAAGGCATCCTCACGCGCTCTTGGAAATACTTACATTCCCTGTTCCCCGTAGTGATTGTAAAATTCCATGTGGCTGCAAGCCTGGATCCAGCCCACGATCCAGGTCTCCTTCTTGGGAAGAGGGGGCACCAACACTTGTGCAGAGGCTCGGAAGTGAGGGGTCCGGTAGCGCAGGACCACGCTGGAGGACTCGTCAATGCTGGTGGGAATGGGATCAATGGAGGCTTTGACTTCAATCACTGAAATGCTTTCCCGGAAAACTTTGGATTTGCAGCTAATACTCTGAATACAGCCCATGGCATACCCCGAGTACAGTCCGACGCAGCTCCTAGGGTACTCCAGCAATCCTGGGGAATATTAGGCATTGAAATTATCTGGTGCTAGATCAATTACAGATCTTCTTGGTTTGTAATTTCAAAACTGATATCCATAGGATAGAAAATTCATAATGTAAAGCCTTAATTCGAATATCTGTCTTACAAGTACTGCTTCTATTTTTGAGGTTAGCTGCGCTTCAGAAGCAAAAGAGCCTTTAAATTTTTTTTTCCCTTTTAATGGACAGATAATTTCCCCATTAAATTTCTTGTTCCAACAGTCTTTGGGTTAAAAAAAAAAAAAAGTCTCTTGAGTTCAATAAATAAAGGTGCTGTTCTTAGCTGATATATTTAGTCCTTCCTTTGCTCAGACGCAGTCTGTCATTCACCATCAAACATAGGACTAGCCGGTATTTCCCTTTATTCTTTGGATGAAAAGCAGAATGTTGATAGACACATCTATATAAATAATGAAATAGTTTTTAGCCCCAGCTTGTCACAACCGGTGTGGATTTCCACTTCCTGACTTGCAGTTGTTCATAACTTCCTTTCGCACAAAATTACAATAATAACAGAAAGAAACGACAGCTGGAAAATGCAAAAAGTCGCCAAATCTCCGATTCTTGAGGCTCCTCCACCAGCGATGTCTGGGCTTCGGGGGAATTTTTTTTTTTTTCTTCTTTTTTTTTCTCTTCTCCTTAGAAATAGCCGGACGCAGAG
>WBMY01015712.1:752986-764570 GCA_013397315.1 Donacobius atricapilla
CCCCCTCCCCCCCTTATTATTATTATATTGTGATTTCAAAAAGCAATGTGCTTTTTCTTGAGTTTTTGGATTAAGATTTTCCTCTCCCGCCTGGAGCCTGCTGGGTAGACTTGGTACCAACCAAGGGCACCAGAGGGGCTGGTCTCATTAGCTGCAGAACCTGTAGCCCTAAGTTAGATGGGCTGTGATTCCAGCAGCGAATAATGTAAAGCTCTCCATCGCAGCACTGGGACTCGGGAGCAGCTGGAACAGGGAGTGAGAAGCGTCTGAGGCAGCACTGGCCTGTGGGAAAGTTGTAAACTTCTATTACCGGCAGTTTTAGGAGTAATGCTGCCAGCTGGTCCTGCTGGCCATCAGCTGGCTGGGGGATCTGAGCACCGGGGGAGGTGAAATTGTTCAGCTTTTCAGCAATAGCTGATGGACATCAGGCACTGGGTGACTGTGTCCTCTGCCACTTGTTTCTAAATAGGAAACCTGGGGAAATGAGAGGTAAAAATCTCTCTGCTGGTGCTGCTTGTGGTGTGGCACAGCAGTGCAGAGCTGCTGTAAATGTCTTTTAGTCCTTCCCACCCTGCGCTCTCAGCAGGCTGGATTAGCCCTTAGCAGGTAGGAGAGACCAGGGCTACCAGATGATCCTAACAAGTGAATGTCACAGGATGAGGGGAGGCAGAGTTGCTCCTTTCCACCCACAGCAAGTGGAAAAAAACAGTTTGTCATCACTTTTTTCCTCCTCACGTGTTTCTCAAAGCATTGAGAAGTATTTATTTTAAACTTCCCCATTGCTGTGAAAGGCAGAATTTAGTCACTACTCCTGTGAAGGAGAGAAACACTAAGAACCTGCTCAAGTTACAAACCACTTACTATCATGTAGTACAAGGAAGAATGAAATTAGCATCTTCCGAATGAAATATCCAGCAGCCTCCAGAAGGTGCTGAAATCCTTTGACATTTCCAAGACTCTTTCACACTTTTCAAACAAGCTTGTCACAGTTTCCCAGAGCATCATGAGTCTGGTGAAACTGCAGATTCTGCGACTCTAGTTTCACTGAAGCTTCAGCCAGGTCTTGCTTCAGCTTGGCTGTCTCTGGTTCTCTGGTCAACTAGGAAATTGCATTATCTCATTCTAATTAAATCAGCTCTTCAGATGGAGTTTTTGTTGGGTTTTGGTCGTGCCTGTCTCCATCGCGCTGCTGTGAGTGATTAAGGCATTGGCACATCCCACCCCAGAGCAGCTGCTTTAAGCCATGTGCAGAAGGGCTCCTGTGCCTGAGCTCGTGGTTTTCTCCGCTGGAGATGCAAGGCCAGGCCGTGAGAAGTATCAGGAGTGGCTGGTGGTGCTGTGAGTTGTGTTTCCTTCCGCTGCTCATTTGATGCCCCTGGCCATGCTCCGTTCCTGTGGCCGCTCCCACTGGCCTGCACGGTGCCTCCGTGTCTTTCCAGGCTGTTTTCCAGGTTTATAAAGCACAGGGTCTCCTCTCACCAGCCCACCAGAGGCTGCATGCTGTAAATACTGCAGGATATTATATTTTATTTTGGCCAAGCTTTCTTTTTTGTTCCTAGAAGGATCCCACCCAGCGACACTGTTGCTGGATGCCCTTTGGTTGCAAGTGCTGCTCCTTTGGCCAGCTGCTGACAGAGGTTGGGATGCACCAACACTGCCAGTGAGTTGCAGAGAGAGGGGATGGGGCTGTCACTCCTGTCCCACGCACATTCCAGCGCGGTTTGCCTGGCCATGCTGGCCACTGACACCACGTGTGGCCGTGGCCGTGCAGGGAATTGTGGCCGGCAGCCCCGGGGCCAGCAGCCCTGCAGGCGGGGTGGGCAGGACAGCGGGGAGCACAGCCAGGGCTGGGCAGACTGGGCACAGGGAGCATGCCGGATTTGTCTGTCTGGGCCTTCTCCCCGGTGCTGGATGACCCCTGTGGATCATGTGTCAGGACTGGAATAGCCCTGCCGGAGCAGGGAGCTTGTCTACAGGGATATTTATAAACCCCTGGCTTAGTGGCTGTTCTGCGGGATGGGGCTTGTCATGGCTTCAGTGAGATCGGGGATTTTTCCCTCCCAAGCTCAGTTTCTCCAGCTGGGACTGTCAGTGCCAGCCCACCTGGCTGCAGGAGAGACCAGACTGTTTTCCTTTCCCGCTCCACCACTGACAGGGGGTTTGCTGGCACTGCATCCATCCCAAGCTGCCCTTCCTCCTCCAGCCCCTTCCTGCTCAGGACTGGTGCTGGAGTGCAAGGCTGGAGTCTCATGGGGAGGCTGGGGCAGAGAAATTCCCTCTGTCAGCAGAAGAGACAGGCACCAGATTAAATTCACTCCCAGAGCTTTCAAGGTATTTTTTAACCCGTGACAGCTCCCGAGAAACATGTTAAGTTGTAGCTCAGCATCCCCAGCTGAGCAGGAGTCTCCCTGTTTCCGCAGGGTCCTGGCCACCAGTGCCTTTATCCCTCTGCCCACTGATATTTGCAGAGCCCCACAGAGCAGCAGCCTTGCACAGAGTGGGAAATCCAGGAGGCCATGCACTGGGGAGGTGATGGCTACAGCCAAGGGGGGGCAGTGCTGATGGTTCTCTGCCTGGCCAGTGTCAGGTGGGCTGAGATTTTCCACAAGCTGGGCAGTGGGATGAGGGCAGGCAGGTAGGGATGGGCAGCTGACGGCCCTGGTAGTGGCAGCACGGCCAGGGATCAGGCAGGAGCTGGTGGGTGTTGGTGATGTGGCAGCTCCTGTGCGATTTAGGGACTACCAGTCCCTGAGCCAGGAGAGGTTGTGTTTTATGGGATGGATAAGGGTGCCTGAGAAGGGAACGTGCTCTTCCTCCCACTGGGATCATAGAATCACATGGTTTGGGTTGGAAGGGACCTTTAAAGGTCATTTAGTCCAACCCCCCAGCCATTGGCAGAGACACTTGCCACTATCCCAGGCTGCTCCAAGCCCTGTCCGACCTTGTCCTTGGACACTTCCAGGGATGGGGCAGCCACAGCTTCTCTCAGCAGGCTGTGCCAGGGCCTCCCCACCCTCACTGTACAAAATGTCTTCCCGATATCCCATCTAACCCTGCCCTCTGTCAGTGTGAAGCCTCTCCTGTCACTCCATTTCCAGCTCTTCTGGAGCCCCTTTAGGCAATGGAAGGAGCTCTAAGGTCTCCCTGGAGCCTTCTCTGTGTTGAACACACCCAGCTCTCCCAGCCTGGCCCCAGAGCAGAGGGGCTCCAGCCCTTGGAGCATCTCCATGGCCTCCTGTGGACTCACACACACAGCTCCATGTCCTTCCTGTGCTGGGGACCCCAGAGGTGGATGCAGCGCTCCAGGTGGGGTCTCATCAGAACAGAGCAGAGGGGCAGAATCACCTCCCTTGACCAGGGATAAGTTCTGGGAGGGTATGAATCAGAAATAATTTGATATATATTATTTTCCCTTGAGGGAGGAAAATGTGAACAAATCCCAGGAGTGCGGGCTCCTCAGGATCTCAGACACTTGCTTGTCCAAGCACTGCTGCCACCTGGATGGTCTATCAGTCAGATGGGCACAGCCATCTGGATGCACAGTTCACTGAGGGAATTTTGAGAGCTATGTATAAAAGTGCAAAGAAAATGTAAAATTTGTGTTATTGTCTTTGGAAGCCAAAGAACCACCTTTCATTTAGCACTTAAACTCCCCAGTGCATTTTGCACAAGACCTTTAAAGACACCTGGGTGCCCAGGGTTACCTGTGCAGCCACTGACCTCTGTAACTGGACAGTTGTATAGACAAATGTCACCGGCACCAAGAGACGTGGCTGTTCTGCGCCTCAATGCAATATCCATCTTCTCCATTCCCCATCCGTGGGGGATTTCCAGCCTACGTGCATCAGAGCAATCCTGTGTCCTGGAGGCTGTGGGTGGTATGGAGGGCCCATTGTCCCGGCAAGGTGATGGCAGTGCAGGTGAGCTGGCTCAGCAGGGGCTGCAGCCGGGCTGTCCCCTGCAGGCAGGACGAGCTGAGATGGATGGACTCTCGCAGAGGTGCTGTTCAGGGACTCTGGCATGATCCTTCAGACCTGGGGACTGGAGCTGCAGGCTCCGAAGGGACGCTCCCAGCTCCCGAGGGCTGCTCAGCGCGGGGAGATGTCTCGGGGGGCTGCGGCGGGGAGGTGACAGCGATGGAGCGCGTGGCAGGGAGGGACAGCAGGGATTCCCTGTCCTCCTGGGGGCCTTGGCAGAGCCTTCCTCCTCCCCGTGCTGCTGTCGGGGGACACCGGCAGCGCTGTCACCGCTGTGCCGCGCTGGGTGACACCGCAGGGACACGTGCGCTATCGAGGGCAGCGGGATGGGAACTCATTAGCGGCGCCTTCCCGGGAAATCAGGAGGCAGGAGATGCTTCTCCTTCATCCAGGAGCGGGGTGAGTGATGGAAGGCGCTCCGGGGGCGCGCCCTGAGCGGGCAGGAGGATGGGGATGGGATAGTGGTGCTTTGAAAGGTATCTGTGCCGAGGGGAGGAGGGGGTATTTAGGGTGCCCAGGCAGGGGGGGAGAAGTTGAAGAACAGATTAATCAGGGGGATTTGAGGGAGAGCCCCTTGCAGGGGAGTCCCTGAGCAGCACTTAGTGCTGCGAAGCCAGGCAGCACAGCCCCTCCATGGGGCGCCCTGAGGAGGGGGATGCCATCATCTCCAGCTCTGACTCTGGTACTGAAATGTGACTTGCAGCACAAAAAGAACTACGTTTCCCAGTTTCCCTTGCAGCCCAGGGGAATAAGCAATTGGAAGATTTAAATAGACCAGGCCAGAAGCAACCAACCTTTGGCACAATGTTTTTCCCTCCTCTTCTTCATATCTATTGGTTGTCTAACCTTCTTCCCTGGCACTGGAGTGGCTGCCAAGCCTGGCATTAATTTTCCTTCCAAGCTTGCTAGGCCCATGAAGTAAACAGCCATGTGCATTCCTTACTCTATATTTAACAGCTGCAGTCTGTGCTGGGGGCAACTGCAACAGAGGGGAACCTTTGTAGCTTCCCAAATTCACAGCTTGTGAGGGTGGGAGTGGGGGAAGCTTTCCGCAGGGAGAAGAGGGATTTCTCTCCTTCCCGGTATTTGCAAGGCAGGTTGCGTTAAAGAGAGACTGCAATGCCAGCATCCCAGCCACGGTCCAGGGCCAGAGACAGGAACAATGTCCTCAACAGGGCTGAGTTCCTCTCCCTGAATCAGCCCTTGAAGGGGAACCAGGAGAGCAGGAGCTCCAGCAGGAAGCAGAGTGGCCAGGCCGGGGCAGCCAGTGCCCAGAACACCAACCCCAAGGAGCGGAGGCAGTCGCAGCAGTTGCCCGAGGAGGATTGCATGCAGCTCAACCCCTCCTTCAAGGGAATCGCCTTCAACTCGCTGCTGGCCATCGATATCTGCATGTCCAAGAGGCTGGGAGTGTGTGCCAACAGAGCCTCTTCCTGGGGAGGTGCCCGCTCCATGATCAACCTCCTGGGGATAACGGGGCACGGGATCCCCTGGATCGCAGGTACGCTCATCTGCCTGGTGAAGAGCAGCACGCTGGCAGGCCAAGAGGTCCTCATGAACCTGCTGCTAGGTGAGTGGCAAACCTCCCTCCCTGCTGGGAAAGCCCAGCCCTCGTCACAAGGGACAGCAGCGCTGGGACTCCTCCTCTGGCTGCTCCCAGCATCAGAAGTGCTCGGGAAGCAGGGAGTGACCTTTAGGGTAAATGCTGCACTTATTGGCCTCGTTAGTCCCAGGTACTGTGGGTGATGGATGTCACGAGAAGGTGTCTAAGAGGGATGGGGTAGCTGTGGTAGCCGAGGACAGCCATGGAGCAGGGACAGGCCCCTGGTGCTGCATGGGGCAGGGTCGTCCAGTCAGACTGAGGGAGTGTCCGTGGTGGGAGGGTGGACACCAGCAGTGATGTCTTTTATTTAATCTGTGGTCATCTGCCTTGGTTTTTTATAGGTGGGGAAAACATAAAGATATTAATCTTTAATATTTGGATCAATTCCTGAGGATGTTATTTCCATCCCCTTGCCACCTTCTTGACCAGACTCCACGTGATGGAGTCCTGTCACCTTCCCTGCTGCAGTTTGCTCTCACATCCTCCTTCCCTTGGGTACCTTTCTTGCTGCTGTCCCCATTTCTATGTGCTAATTTGACCCAGAGGCTGTGTAGGCAGGCTGGGATGCCTCTGGCTCTCCTGCTAGTCCTTCCTTGCATGGTGGCGGTCAGTGTCCCCGTTTCTGGAGACTGGGATGTGTTGAAGGGTTTGGCTTCTCCATTGTGCAGGGCCTATCCCGCCCTGATGTCCCACCAGTGACCAGGATGAGCTCTAGCAGTGACTTGCCTTACATCCTGGCCCCAACCCCAGGCCATGTATACCTGAGGACTTTGCTCTTCTCACTCTTCTGCCTTTGGCACAGGGTCCAGTTATCCTATTTTTCCTTGTGACTAATTACGCTCTCCTCTGGCTGTGACCCACCCTGGTGTTTCACCCTCCCTAAAAACTCAGCAATCCCACTTTTGGTTGCTAGGAAAATTTGAAAACATTGTATTTAGACAGTTTCTTCTCAGGGAGCGTTTTGAGGGGCCGTAGGGACACTTTAATTCACAGCCACCACAGGAAAGGGACGTCCTGTCTGCAGGGGCCGACTGTGACGTGCTACAGCTCAGCAAACGTGGCCTTTCCCAAGTTCATCCTTCAGAGAGGGCGAAGACTGAGCTGGACTGGCTTGAAAAGCACAGTGGTAGCTGCCTTTTTCTCCCCTGTGCCTTTGGAGGAGACTGTCCCCGTGGCTGTGACACCTCATGGTGGGAGGCCGTGGCGGGGAAGAAGCCAGAATAGCACCAGCGTGATGCAGAGCCCGCCGGCGTCAGCAGTTCTTGCAGGGGCTCCTCGGTGCGCGGGGTCAGCCCCTCGCTGGGAGGAGAGGATCCCTTCGAAAGGGCACGAGGATGAAATACCCGGTGACTGACAGCGACCGGCACACTTTCCAGAGGTCTCTCAGCCCGAGGGCTTTTGATGGGGCTGGAGCCTGAAAACGACCACTTTGACTCCAAAATGTTTGAGGTCCTTGAAAAGAGCTAATGCCCCTTTTGGCTTAAAAACAAAGAAGGTTTTCTCACCTTTCTGTTGCCATATGAGGAGGACAGATGCGAAGCCACCTCGGGGTCATGTTCTTACTTTGTGGACTGGTGGCTGGGAGAGCTCATCTCTGCATCACTACCCACATCTCCAAGTCTCCTGAGCCCCAACATGGTGCCCAGGGACAAGTTAGGGGTTTCGGAGTCTTGCATCCTTGCCTGGACACACTACTCCCACCCCTCCTCTCCCCCTGCCAAGACAGGAAATAGTTAATTGGTGTGAAAGACCAGCTCCATGGGTCTGGCAGCCTCCAAAGAACTCCACTGCTCCCTCTGAAAAGACAGCACTGGCTGGTGGGACTGGCCAAGGTGCCCTCAGCCTCTCTTGTCAGAGCTTCTGCAGCAGCACTTGTGTCACCTCACAGGGCAGATCTCTGCTGTGAGAGTGGCCTTGGGCTGATATTTAAGATTGCAGCCAGAAACTGAGTATCTGAGTAGCTGCTGCCATGATATCTGCACTGCTGGTGGAGAAGGAGCCTGGCTGGACCTCAGTAGGTCCCAAGAAAAGTGGGGTCTTGTGCAGACAGGAAAGTCATGGCACCCCTGCTGCATCTGGCATCCTTGGTCCCTTCTGCTGCTGCTTTTCTGTGGCTCAAATCCACGAGGATGTGGTGAAAAACCCTCCTGGATAGGCACAGGTCAAAGGGAAGGGAACCTCCTGGTGCTTCCCTGCTGGAAGAGGGAAGCTGGGCAGTTGGGGTTGTCTGTGGCACCCCTTCCATACCTCCCCAGGCTCTCCCCTTCCATCCCTTCCCCTGGCTTGCTGAGGGTTTGATACATCAAGCAGAATTTCTGATGCAGTCTCTGGGCAGGCAGCCAGCCCATCATAGAGCACTTGTTTAGGATTTGCAATCAGGCTTCCAAGGCGAGGAGACGGGAGACTGCTGAAATGGGACTGGGAACCTGGCAGGAGCACCACTGCAGATGGAGGAGGAGCTCTTGCCAGGGGCTTTGCCAACACATGTGGGAGCATTTCGGGTGAGGGGGTCTGACCCTGGGATGCTCCATCCATCCCCACTGCAGATGTTGATTAGCAACCCCAAGCAATGTTTTCCCTCGGTGTTTGTCATCTGTGATGGAATTTATTGATTCCCCTTCTCACAGTCATCTTTTCCAGCAAATGCCAAACAGCCAGAGAAGCGCACACAGCCTGTTACTGAAAAGATGGAAGAAACCAGATATCTGTGCCCACAGTAAAAACCCCTCTGCTAGGACATGCTTTCAGGAAGATTGTCCCAGTATCAACAGCCCTGGCTAAGCAAAAGTCAGGGAGAAGGTCCACAACCCCTTGGCTAAATTGAGAAAATCATAACTCAGGAAAATCCCCAGTTATAAAGTTCCTTTTATTTGTCTGCCGGTGTTGGAACTTTTAGGACCATTCAATGTTTTCTCTGCAATCACAAGGATTTCATGAAGACTAAGGTGCTTAGAAAGTCATTTGAACCTTGCAATTGGGCTTGCAGGGGGAAAGCAGTTATAAAACTTTCAGTAAAATGCCCAGATTTGCTTCAGAACCAGACACAAATTCCATTAAACCCTGAGGGCAGCGGTACCTCGGTTTCTGGTTCTGATCCATCTGGTGAGGATGTGGATCCAAATTTAGTGATTCATTGACTGCAAAGCCAGCAAAGAACATTTGGATCATCGATCTAACCCACGGCAAAATACAGGCTGTAGCACATCCCTTAATTTATTCCTGTTCAATTTGTTAAGGGAAAAAACCCGAACACCAATCTGATGTACAGTTACAAGTGAGGGTGAACTTGTCAGAGCCATTTCTCTATTACTGCAGTGCTAGGGATTCTCACAAGTGCTTTTAGTTGGACTCTTCCCTTCACTGCGTCTCCATACCCTTCTCTCTCCAGCTGAACACCTCTCTCAGCCAACATCTCTTCTGCCTTTCAGTATTTTGGATAGTGCTCAAGTAATTTCTTCACCTCCTATTTATTAAGCTAAACAGATTGATCTCATTAGACTGATGGTCTTTGCAGATGCAGGCCCCTTCTCACTGCACTGGGGATGGAATGTGGTCACTGGGGATGGAATATGGTTGCCCACCCAAAGTGGTCACTCCAGTGAGGCCCTTCTTTTGTGTTTACAGCCAAACCACTGCTGTGTTTAGTTATTTGCCATCCAGCTGGGTGCCTTTGCCGTTGGGAGGTACCTGCTTGGGTCATCCTTGCACATAGAATTGTGTTTGTGCTTGCTTTGAAGTACCAGGAGCTGGTTCTGCTGCGGTCATGGCTCTCTGGAGCAGGTGTCCAGACCAGGAGAAAAGAAAGCCCTTGTCTTCTCTTTGCTTGCTGTCTCCATGACACTGGTCCCAGTGCTCAGCCACCTCCAGCTGGCTCTGCATCCCCTTGGAGGGGCGGGATGGCTCTTTGGTGCTGTCACTAAGCATTTATCCCATTAAGTACAGCACTGCCTCAGGGCGTGGATGTATCATCGAGCAGCATGTCAGGCTGGGGATGGGTGAATGCCACAGGAGTAGGAAAGGAGGGAGCCCAGGGCTGCTTCTCCACTCCTGGGGGTCAGCAAGGAGGAAGTTCTTGCTCTGTCCAGCCTTCTTCCTGAATACTGACATAGCTTTACTCTGACCATGAACCAACCCATGATATTCTGAGGCATAGTCCCTGCAGACCCCCTAAGAAAGAAAATTATAAATACATGTATATGGTCAGAACTCTGTGGTCCCAGCCTGGCAGCTTTCAAGCAAGACCAGATTTGCAAGAAATTGGTGGATTAGGAAGGAAAGAGAGAAAGAAATGTCTTCACCAAGCCCCTCGAGACCCTGGTGACCCTGTTCTAACAATACAGACGTGCTTCAGGTATTGTCGTGCTTCTCGTTGGAGGCTGTGTGATGAAAATCCAGACAGTACAGCCCCTTGCTGGTAAAGGTCGCTGGGTAGATGAAATGCCCAGGCAGAGCTGATCCTGTTGAGCCTCAGGGCAGCCCAGACCCGGCAGAGAGGCCGGGGAGCTGCATGGCAGAGGGATCAGTCTGTATGCAGCAGCGCTCGCTCAGCCCAGAGCCCCAGAGATGGTTTGGGGCCAGATGTGTCTGTTTTTCCCCCTTTCATTCTTCCACTGTGAGAGCAGGGATTTTCTGAGCCAGGCAGGACAGAGGACATTCCATCAGGGATGGGTAGAGCAGCTCAGGAGTTGGTGGCCTGCAGAACCATCCCTCCTTGGGCAGCCTGGCACATGGAGGGGGCTCAGCTGCTGTCCCACTCCCCTCCCAGCCCTGCCAGTGCCCACCAAGGTCTCACTGAGCCAGCAGCACGTCTGCCCAGTGAGGTGGAAACATTTAAATGCCAAATAACCCAACATGAGTGACTGCTGGAAGGTGCCAGGCAGAGGGGACAGCACAGATGCCCACTCCCTGCATCCAGCATTTAGACACAGGTCCAGCCTGGCATTAAACGTTCATCACTCCAGGCTGCTAATCTGCCTCTCTTCTGCCCAGATACAGCAGCTGAAGTCCGTGGTCCTTTGGTGGGTGCCGTGCTCAGCCTTCATCCCTTCACAGCTGATGAGCTCAGGCATCTCTGGAAGCCCGCAATGCCCAGCTCTCCCGGCTTCCCTGCCCCCCTTCCTGCCTGCTTCCTCTACAGGAATGTGTCCTGCTCACTGCAGGGCAGGCTGGCGAGCCTTCAGTGTCCCCTTGCATGAAGGACAGTCAGTGACAGGCTGGGACTCATCTGACTGTGGCTGGAACAGGCACGGGGGTATTTCCAGGGATGTCTCCAGCAGACCCATGGTCTGATCAGCCCCTTGGCACCAGGCAGCCTCGATTTGCACAGGTCCTGGTCGGCTGCTGGGGATGCTGTGAGCCCTGCAGGCATCAGTGTGCAGCCCTTGGGGAATGTGCAGAGAGCTGGAATCCAACCCTCGCAGAGCAAACAGCGAAACGTTCCTGAGCCTGAATGCAGAGCAAAAGAGAAAAGAAGTGCGAGGGTTGTTGAATGGGAAGAGGGGGAATAAACATGGGAAATGAGTCATCCTTATGTCTGTCACTCCGGGAGCAACTTCCCATTGCCCTGCCTGCAGCTCAGAGGGGACAGGAGCTGTTTCACTCAGGCAGAGCTGGAGAAGCAGAGCCAGGCTCTGGCCCGGAGGGAGATCCCAGGAAATGGGTGAGTGTGTTTGCCTCTAACACGCCTTGACAGGAGCAGTGGTTGGGAAGAGGAAGGTAGGGGAGTGAGGTGAGCTGTTGGGAGGAGCAGCAGGCAGGGAGAGCCCGTCGGGTCTCCTGCTCCGGGTCAGGATTGGTGGAGGATGGGGTGGGAAAGAGGAGCATCAGATGAACTCTCCTTTTTCCCTCCAGTTTGAGGAAACCTCCATGTTTTAACCTGGAACAGAGAACCATTTCCATCTGTACAGGATGCTGGCAGATGTACCTGATCTGGGTCCACGCTGTGAGGTGTGATGGTCAGAGACCCTCTGATCATCTCAGAGCCCTTTTTTTTTTCTTTTTTTTT
>WBMY01015712.1:764594-786148 GCA_013397315.1 Donacobius atricapilla
TTTCCCCAGTTTGCCTGTTTGAAAGCAGTGGGGTGTAACTCCAAGCCCAAACAGCGCTCAGCACTGAGGCTGAGCAAGGAGCCCAGCCTTTGTGGGCTGGGCCATGCTGCTGTCCTCAGGCCAAGGCACCTTTCTTCCTCCAGCTCATCCCATAGAGTGCTGTTGGTGCTGGTGTTGCGTGTGGTTCTGCGATGTGCTGATGGTACCTGTGCTGCTGCCATGGGGAACAGGAGCATTTCAAGCTGTCAGAGCCCTTCTGGGAGGCAGATGAGCCATCCCTGGGGCTGCTCTGCTCCTTTTCCCCAGCAGCATGAGCCCTTTTCACTGTGCTCCCCCTCTTGCCTGCAGCTCACCCCAGCCTGTGCAGACCCCCCAGTGAAGCAGCCCCACTCAGTATTTGATGCTGAGTACAAATTTCCCAGCTCCCAGGGCACAGTGTTTCCAAGGGGAGAACTCCAGGCAGCCTGTGTTTGCACTCAGGGCTGCTTCTAATCATCTAGAATATAGCAAATCTATTTTTAGTCGTTGTGGGTTTTTATTTTAATTAATTGCACAATTCTGCTTTCCACCATTTTTTCACCTCTTCATGACCACTTACCCCACGCTGATGCTTGTTCAGCCAAAAAATAACCCCCCCCCAAACACCAGAATGCCTGATTCAGTGGCTCTTCTATGTGTCATGCCATCTGTGCGTTTTGCCAGCTCTTACATCCAATAGTGCCACATTTGGGGAACAAAATAGAATGGAGGGGTTCATTTTCAGAGTGGACCTCTTCCAGCAGCCGCTGACTCCACTGGAGAGAGGGTAAAGATTCTTTTGAAACCTGCATCTTTCATTAATGTCAACGAGATAAGGCTGCAAACAGCTCATTTTCCAGGTCAGGGAGCCTAATGCCTGCAGGAGATTTGGGAAGTTCAGAAGGAGTAGGAGGGGGCACGTAAGTAAAAAGAAAAATGGGAAAAAAAAAAAATTGAATTCTAATTATGGAGCTAAAGAAACTGTTTCCTGGGACTGGTGGCATTTGACCGGAGTTCAGTACTGAGTGAGGGTGGGTTATCTGGGCAACACAGGACCTTCAAAGCCACTCTTGGCCCGGCACGTGGCCTCAGCAGCTGCAGTGGGGAGCACATGCCATCTCCAGCATGGTGGGTTTGAAGCCCAGGCAATGAGCTGTCACCAGCTTGGCTCTGCTCTGTGCACATCTTGTCTGAGGCACATCTGCTCCCGTACTGGGAGCCTCCTGAGCTCATGAAATGGGCTCACTCTTCATTCTTGGGAATTTACCTCCCTGTTTTCCTCTCCCCGTGTGCTCAGCCATGGTTCTGGGAGGCTGAGTCCAGCCTGTGACTGTTTCTGCTCCCGACCTCACGGGCTGGGCTCTGGAGAGCAGCCTTGTCTCATCCAGGCAGCCCCATGTGTGTGAAGTCACGTGGATCTCGGCTGCAGGAGCAGATGAGGCCAAGGGCTTTTTTGGCTTTCTCCTCTTTTCCTCCCCCTCTGCCCCCAGCACTGCACCCAGGTTGTTTTTCAGCTGTGGTTTGGATAACATGTTTATATAAACATCCCAGCTGGGATCTGCCTCCGTCCCTGGGGACACTGCCTGACTCCAACCTGCAGCAGACTGTGTCCCCAAGGGTGCTCACACCATCCTCAGCCTCTTCCAGCCATAAGGGATGGCAGCAGGGCAACCACCTCGGGGACAGAAAGGATTTTATGGTGGCAGGGGACACCCAACTGTTTCAATTCCTCTTAAATACAAGCTTTGGGGTTTGGTTTGGTTCTGCTGACAATGGTTCAGGTTTGTCCTTGTGCTCTGCCTGCACAGGGCTCCTCTCTGGTTACCTCCACTCCTAATGGGCTCCTAATATTCAGTGGTAGGAGCAAGGCAGATAATTGTTTTCCTTTCCTTATTAATAGATATAAAATGCCTGCCCAGGGGCTCACTTTCATCTCATTTACTGTGCATCTGATGCCAGATGTTGGCTTTTTACAATACCAAGGTGATCTCTGATGCTAAAATTGTCACAGGCAAGAAGACAAGACTTGCTCTTCGGTTTTGTGTTTTAAGGAAGTTTTAGATGTTAATGTATGATTTGGGGATTGGATGGTTTTGCATTGGAAATCTGAAGGATTGTTTCCCTTAACCCCAGGTCAACAGGGAAATTCCTGATCTTTTTCAGAAAAATGTGAAAGGAGCAAGAATGGGCAAAAGCTAATCCTTCTTTTGCTCTTAAATACAGCACTACCTGGATTTTACATCCAGTGATGCCTCTGGTTTAAATCCAGTGCTACCTGGCTCTGGAGGGGAAAAGCACGATGAAAAAAAATTCATATTACAGTTTCTTGCTCCACTCAGCCTCAGTCAGGTGGCACTCTGCCATCTCTGCTGTGCTTGTGACAGCCCCGAGGGTCCCCAGAGAGCAGCCAGTGCAGGCTGGTGCATCAGCTGCAGGCTCCTTTCCATGGGCTCTCCTGGGGCTGTGTTTGCTCCAGCCTCCAGTCCGGTCGGGCTGAAGCGTTTGCAGGGTTCTGTGTGAGGCACCAGCGAAGGACAGAGCCAAGGTGGTGGAGCTGGTTTGCAGGTGGCAGGTGCAAGGCTCGGGGGCTTGGGGTTCACCAGCAGGAACAGTCCCCAGCGCAGGGACACCCACCTGCAGCTGGAGCACCCAGGGGACCCGGGATAAAGTTAACCCCTTACCTGCCTAAGGCTGTGCCCACCCGAGGAGGGAGGATTTGATGTGCCTCAAGGGGAGGAAGGGAGTGAGCCAAGGTCCAAGCGGGTATGTAGGTCATGGGATTGCAAGGGAATAGGGCCGGGGATGGGGCTGCTGGGCGAGGGCACTGTCTGTAGCTGCTCCTGAAGGATGGGCCCTTGGCAGCACTGCCGGCAGCAGCGCTGCCTGCTGATTCACCCTGCCAGCGCCGGCAGCAGCAGCAGGAGAGGGAAGCGAAACTGCAGAGACCCAGCGCTGGGAGAGGGCAGTGGGACCCCCCCCTCGCCGCCTCAGGGGCCAGGGCTGGCTGCTGGGGCTGTTTCATAAAGAAATCTCCGTGAAAGGAATGGAAAGTGCAAGGGGAAGTGACAGAAAAAGCACCAGACGGAGGGATCTTTGGTGGTTTTTTTTTCTTTTAACGGCAAATTAACCCCCGGTTTTAATGCTGTCATGCCTTCTGATCTTGAAATGTGGGCAAACGAGGCTTTTTTGCTTTCTGTGCATCATTTGACGAAAATCAAAGCTAGCAGTACTGAAGGCCCATTTTATTCATCTTCTGAATGAAAGGATTATTAGAACTGCTCTTTGGCTTGTTCTCCATGCCCTGAACACCTCCATGCACACATGCCTGCATCCCTCGAGTTGCCCTGACATCACCTTTGACCATAAAAAATATTGCCAGTGCAAAATACTGACGGCCAATGGTGAACACCAGTGTTGTTAAAGCACAAGGCACTTGTGCCACGGATCCCTGAGCAGGTTTGGTGGGGAACGGTCAGTAGGGGATTTACTGAACACTGTGGAGGAGACACTGTGATCCATTGGGGTGCTCAGACTCGTTCTGGAGCCCTGGCTGGGCTTCTCAGCAATGCAATAGGTGCTGACTTCAGCGGAGCAGCTTGGGCCAGAGTCTGCTCTTGGCAGCACTGGTGCATCATCTCTCTGAGGCTTCTGGGTTCCCGAGAATTTGATGAGTCTGGGTTCCCGAGAGAGCATCGTGGAGCTTCAGTTTCACACACTTCTTGTCGAGGGTGAGATGGGGCTGGTGGGAAATGCAGCCAATGAGCTCTGAAAATCATCTCCTGAAGCACTCTGCTGGATCAGGGCTGTGGGGGGGTCACTTACTGGGGTGAGGAGTTGGGCTGGGGGTGATTTAGGAAGCCCAGCAGAAGCAGAGCCCTGTGTAGTGGGGCAGCCCCGTAATGGTCAGCCAGGCCTGGGCTGACAGCATTTGACCTTAACAGGGAGTCAGGGTGAGTGGCTGCTCCAGGGCTCCACAGGCTGTGTCTGAAATCCCTCCCTCCCTTTCTCCCCCCAGCCAGCCCATCAAAAAAAAAAAAACAAACCAGCAAATTGCAGACAATCACTCCGCTGAGTGCAGGCGTCCTGGTGGGCTGCAGACCTCCCCCTGCTCTCTCCCTGCCTGCTGGTCACATCCAGCAGGAGCTGGGCAGTCCCTGGTTGTCCTTGTCCTCCTAAAGCCATTGCTACTGCTACAGTCCCAGTGGTGTGACCGGCCTCCTTGCAGCCCCTTGCCATCTGCAGCCTTGACACCTTTGTTCAGGTGCCGCTCGTGAACCTTTGCTCTATGTCAGTCTCCTGCTTTTTGTGTCTAGCCTGGATTCCTGCTACTGTCCATACCAGGGAAGAGCTGGTACCAAGATTTTCCTCTGCCCCATCCGCCTTCCACAGCTCTGAGACCCCAGGGCATGCATGACCTGTTGCGCAGAAGGTCCAGGGAGGTCCTGCTGTCCCACCTCCCCATGCAAGATGCCCTGCAGATGAGGGAGAAAAGCGGTCTCCCATAAGGAGAGGGTTTGGCCGGGATAGATACCAGCCCCTTCCCAAAGCAGTGCTGGGGGCTGGGAGTGGCACACGGGGAAGGTGGGGGAGCAGAGCTGCCGTGACAGCTCCTCACTTCCCAGCTCCTGCCAGGTGCTGAGCAGGCAGGTGGAGCTGCCTCCCATGTGCCGCCTCATTTCCCATCCCCACCACCAACACACTCCCAGCCGTGCTTCTGAAACCTTGTCAGCTCTCAAGGAATGGTCTTTACCAAGGCCTGGGAACCAAAGAACTGGCCACTGGCATTCCTGCCGAGGGAGCAGGCTGTGCTCATGATGGCAGATATGTCCTTGTCATTGCTGCGGGGAGCAGAAATCAGCACTCTGACTAATTAGGAGGGTTGGGGAAAAGCAGATGAGGGGATTAAAGAGAAATAAAATTGATGCTAGGAAATAGAAATGACAGTACCTGTCGGCTGGGACGAAGCGGGTGGGCTGAAGAGGAGGGTGATGTAGATAAGTGCTGATGGGTTTCATTCCTGAAGCTGTTAAGGAAGAAAGGTGGTTTGGTGTAGAGAGCTGCAGCTGCAGGTGCCTGTGCCATCCCGAGCCTGGGTTTGCTGGGGCTGGGAGGTGTAGTACAAATACCCCCAGTGCATTTGCACAGGGAAGGGGCTGTGTGGGGTGACTTGCAGGAATAAAGTCACAGGGAGCAAGAGGTGAGCAGAAACAAGAAATGGCTCGTGGGTGTTTGACGCTTTGGCAAAGGAAGAAGGATGGTGGGGGATATCTAGGAGGATGCCGCCCACCCTCCAACACACCGTGGTGCTGTTTCTAACACAGCAGCCCATTTTTCTTTATTGTCTGGCTTCCCCCTTGGCTCACTGGCTCCTAATGCTCTTTTTTTAAGTGAAATCTGTCAACATGGTGTAAAATCTGTCAGCATGGTGTGATTCCCTGGCTGCTCTAGGCAAGAGGAGATGTTGGGCTCTGGACAGGGCAAGGGACAAGACTAGAAAGTGCCGTGGGGCACCTTTCTTTCACCAGACTGCTCACTGCAGCCTGGTCACCCTGGCACAGAGCCCCAGGCAGGGACCTTGCTGCACGAGGGTTCTAAAGCATGAGGTGGAGGCAGCAATAGGAACGCCTGGAGTGGTGGTTTGAGGGCCAAAAAAGTTTCAATTTTAGCTTTGCCAGTTGCTCTCTTCCTCCCCAGGTGGGTCGCTCGCCTCTGTGGTTTGGGGTTCTCCTCCGTCAGATGGTGACAGTGGTATTTGCCTCCTCTGTGGGCAAACTGGGAGGGTTAATCAACATTTGGGTGGTGACCTGAGGATGGGGAAGTTGTGTGCAGCTGCATCGTGGACATCTGGCCAGAACCAACCCCAAATTTTTATTTAAAGACAATGACAACCCTTCGATGTTATGCCTTGAAAATTGCCCTCAACTCTTCTGTCTCTCACTCTTCCCTCTCTGTCTCCTGTTTCACAGCCCTGCTCCTGGATATCATGATTGTGGCAGGTTTGCAGAAGCTGGCCAAGCGGAAGGGCCCATACGACATCAACCCTGGCCTGTTGGACTACCTGACCATGGACACCTACGCCTTTCCCGCCGGGCACGCCAGCCGCGTGGCCATGCTCTCCAAGTTCTTCCTCAACCACCTGGTCCTGGCCATCCCTCTCCGCATCCTGCTGGTCCTCTGGGCCCTCTGCGTGGGCTTCTCCCGTGTCATGATCGGACGGCACCACATCACAGATGTTCTCTCTGGCTTTGTTTTCGGCTACCTGCAGTTCAGGCTGGTGGAGTTGATATGGATGTCTTCCAACACGTGTCAAATGTTGATATCCATCTGGTAAACATGGAGGACTTGGAAACTAGAAGATACTTTGAGAGTCCCCTTCCCAGTATTTTCTACATGTTGTTTGTGGGAAGCAGTTGTAACTTCCATGAGTAGTGGTGTTTTTTAATGTCGCTTCCCCACCTTTAAAAAAAAAGTCTCTTGTAATGGATTGGGTTTTAGCAATCAGGGGCCATACCTGTGTTTTGGCCGAATTCTCAAGCTGTGTTTGGACAGCAGCCTAATTAAGCTTTACAGGTGAGAGAAATGAGCTCCATGTCTGCCTTCTTTAGGTGGTTCACATTGGCACCTTGATATGTTCTCAGGATGGGCAGTGCCTGAGAGCTTCCTGAGAACACATTTGTGAACTTTTTAGAGGATAAATTATTTTGGCCACAGTGCTTTTTTTCTTTTTGTAAGCCCAGCAATTTTGTCTTGTACAGAGTCAGGACACTGCTGGTGCTTTACAGATAATAAATAATCATAAAAATCCTGCCCTGTTTGGTTCTTATCATTAGGGAGGGGAGAAAACGATCCCAGTTTGGCTTTGAGATACACATTCAGCATAGAATAGGTCCTGCAGTCTTGCTGCCCAAGGGGATGGAAACGTTTGCTTTGGGTGGGGTGGGCCTAGATGGGTGCTCAAGACACTGAAGAAAGATCTGTTCTGTGAAGTACCTGAGGAGTTTTTGGTCTGGTAAGGGACACACGATGCCCTGACGTGGTGCTGTTTCTTCCTATTATTGACAAGTGGTCTCCTTGAAGCCTAGTGGATCCTTATCCAGGTGATGGCCATGCTCAGTGTGCTGTCTCCAAAATGGATCCCCCTCACAACTGCCATAAGGAAATCCCATATTTTTAACAGAATGTGCCAGTTCTCTGTGGTTTAGCTGTCTCTAGAAGACAGTTTGATGTTTGGCAGGTGATGGATATTATCAGACATAGCGCCTTCCCTGACTGGATGAATCCTGCAGAATGGAGGGATCCTGTCACTCCTGTCCTCCTGTGGATCCCAAGTGGGCAAAATACACCTGGCTTGTAAGGCCAGGGAGGATTCAGCTGGGTCTGTGCCTGTCATCTCTCCCTGCACATTGGGAAGCCCCTTCCTACAGGGGCTGGTGCGAAGAAGACATTCAGCTAATGACTGTTGCAAGCTGCTGACATTTGTTGCTCTTTGATGATTAATATGAAAAGAAGCTAACCAGAAAATCTATCCCTGGCATGTGTCTCCAGCTGGGATGTCAGCGCAGAGCCTGGGGAGCTGCTGGCTTCCCGCGCTGCCGGCTCCCAGGCTGGAGCAGGAGCGTGGTAAGGAGGGCATCCATGTCCTTCGAACACAAGCCTCCCACAGAGCTCACAGATGAGCTGTCCCCTGGGAAGGGCTGTCACTGAGCGTGTTGAGGAAAGGGGAGAGCTCAGGTTGTCCCTGGAGGCTGGTGCAGCAGCAGGCAGAGCAGCGGGGGTGGCGGGTGCTGTCCTGCTTCCCTCCTGCTGCTGCGTGTGGGAGCAGGGATGTGCTACCCTCCCATCAGGGTTTTCCTTTGCCAACCTCCTTCTCCTGCAAAGATTTCTGTGAAGAACTGAGCTGTGGTGCTTTTTCTTCCTTCCAGGCATTATTACATATGGCAGAGTTTATCCTTATCCCCAGCAAGGATGGCAGCACATTCGGAGCTCTGATTGTGGGTGATGCACCAACAGGTAGCTGGAGATGACAGGTTCCTGAAGGGGCAGGGAGCAGGAGATGCCTCTTCTCCCATGGCTTTGTGGGAAACTCTCCCTTTGTAGCTCCAGAATTTACTGACCTTTGCAAATAGATTGGATGATTCTACAGCCATGTCACCAGGTCGAGGTTTCCTTGCACTCGTGTTGTCTTCTCTTGGTATATCCAGGGTGGCAGAATGGCTTTGTAGGAGTTGCTCCTGATCTTTGCTGGTGTAATCAGGAGAGCATGGCCTGGAGAAGCTGCCACCATGGGTTAGATCAGCTGAGCTGGTCTCATCCCAGCACATGGTTGCAAAGCAAGGCAGGAGAGAGGCGGGAGGTGAGCTGGGGAGATTCCCAGGGGTAAGTTGGGATCCATAGTCTGGGGCTTTCTCCCACATAGCATTTCTCCAGGAATCTTTCTCCTCAGCCCCCCTGAAGCCTGTGCCCCTTCTCTCCCACAGTATTTCAGTGCCCAGAGCAATGGAAGAGAGAGCCCCCCACAAGACGAGTGTGAATTTGGGCACAGAGGCACCAGGAGAGGCCTGGTAGAGCCTTGCATTAGCCATGGCTGCCCTCCCAGCAAGTCAAGACAATCCTGATCCCTCTCTGCCTGCCTGCCACACTGAAGGTGCTGCTCAGAAACAACCCGCATAGCTGTGGAGAAAAGCAGCTTCTGTCTCTATAGCAACAGCAAGGGATGGTGGGTGCCGTGTCCCCTATCCCTGTGCGCTGGAGAAGGGCACTGGGGCTGCTCTGTGCAAATGCTCACCATGGCAGTGTGGGGAGACAAAAGGCCAAGGGGTTTGAGCTCCTTCAGGATTGTCCAGGAATGTGAACCTTCAGATCCTCAGATTCAGCCACACAGGGCTCAGCCTGCGAGGCTTGGGAGGAGGAGTGGTCCTTCCAAGCCAAGACCTGTCCAACCGGAAGGAATGAAGAAGTCCTGACTATGGCATCTTCTGCCTTTCAGTTGGTCTAACTCCTTAATTAAGAAAATGGCCAGGAGGAGGCAAATACAGTGTGTGGGTTGGGGACTGCTGCCATCAGCACTCCATGGTGCCACTGGGAGAGTCCCAGCTGCTGTAATGATGATTTCGTGTGTGATTCTGCAGGGGACAGTGAAAGGCCCCTCCTCCCCTCATCCTAATGCTGATTATGCTCAGCAGCAAAATGAGATTTTAATTTATTAAAAAAAAAAAAAAGAGTGCCAGGGCCAGGGCAAGTAGCAAATCTGGATTATATCTTTGGGCATATGTGGCAATCACGCCTGGGGTGTTTAGTTCTCCTGTCCTCAACCTAAGCTGGCGTTTTTTTCCTGACAAGCTGTTTTGTACATTTGTGGCTAAGGCTGTGCTGAAATGAAGGTGGGACAAATCTTTTCCCACATCAGGGCTGTGCTGCCCCCCTGCCATGGCGGGGCCTTCTCTGTCCTCTCTGTCCCTCAGGAAGGGGTGACTCGTTGTCCGTGTCCTTCCCAGGGTGAGGCAGCTGAAGGGAAGGGACCTGCAGGAGATGGTGGAGGGTGGGTTGGCAGATTTGAGGATTGAGGGGAGAATTAGAAAGGCTGTCACACAAGGTCTCCCAGCAGTAGCACAGGTGTGGCTCTAGTTCACCCCAGGCTGGGTTTCCTTGGGCAAACACACTCCTTTTATTCAGTCAGGATGTTTGTGAGGGGTGTGAAGGGACCCATGGGTTTATCTGGCTCCCAGGAGTTCAGTGCAGCAGCCCCAGCTCTTGTCATAGCCCTGACACTGCTCCCTGCAGCACCACGCCACACAGGAAGTCCCTGGCAGCCACAAACTCACTTTTGAAGCTCTAAGGTTTCATTCCAACTAGGGGGAATCACCTGCATGGTTTTCAGTTAAGATTTTTAATTAAAGTGATAATTAACCATGTAATTTCCAGGCTAAAAGTTTAATATATTGGGCAAAGCCTAAGGAAACGGGATGGAGTCTCCCCTTCACATGCATATATTCCAGGGGGTGCTGCAACACAAAAGATACACGAACACAGATGATGCCTTTCATGTTCTAGTTCAGGTTTTGGTCACCTGAACTAGAGATGTGGCCAGTTCTTGCCTCAGCACACAGGACTTCAGGCAGAGACATGGACATGTAGGCTGCAGGGTGGGAGCAGGTGACCAAAGAGGTGTTTTTCTCTGGTGTTGACCCAAGTGCCTGGCTGACGTGCCTATGTCTGCATATAGTGCTTGATTTAGGGGTGATACTGAGGCTCTGCCCCCCAGACAGGCAGGGATGGGGTTGTTTCATTCCGTGCCTTGCTGGGACTCGGAGCAGCAAAGATCTCCGTGCTCGTTTGTTCCTCAGGACACAGGAGTCAAAGCGGATTAAAGGTCCCTCGACTGATCACATTTATTTCATTATTTGAGTGAAATCCGTTGTAAATACCGCCCCCCTCCCTTTTCTTTTTATAAAAATAGAAGGCACGAAAGAATTGGAGATTTAGGAAAAGTTAATCACAGGAGTCGCTTGAAATCCATTAACCTCACCCAGCCTGAGCGAGGCTGATCCCTGCCTGAACCCTGCTGCAGAGAGGAGATGCTGAATGGCCGGGGGGAGGCCCAACCTCGCCAAAGAAGAGCTTTCCTTGGAAAATACCTGGTTCTTAGCAGGCTGGGTGGTATTACAGCCTTTGTTCACAGTCAGGCCATGATGAAGTGCTAACTGCAGTGTTGGAACAAATTGGCTGAAGCTCCCAGGAGGCTCTAGAGCTCTGGGCAAGCAGGATGACGTGTGGGAGCCCTACAGCAGATGCTGCTAGCCAGCCTGTGGGCTCAGGGCCATTGGAAATGCCAGTCCTCTTCCCTTTACTCTGTGGCTCCTCTGAGCTTCTCTGGAGGACGGGATTTGGGCTTTGCACGGGGATCTACCCCAGTTTTTCTAACAAATTTCAAACAGGTGCAGCTGGTTGCTGTTCCCCAGAAACTGCCCTGAGTCCCCATCCCTCTAATATGCCCATGCCCTTGGGACTTTGACTTCCTCTCTTCTCCTAGGACCAGCAGTTTTGTGCAAGACCATCAGTGCTGGTAAGCCAGACCTGCAGAAATTAATTAAATGAAAAGCAATGGGAGCAGAAGCTGAAAGCTAAAATGATGGATGTTCAGGAAACACTTGCCCAAAGTGCTCTGGGCATTCGGTGATGTTTGCTTCCAGCCAAGGAGATTGCAATAGTTAAACACACTCAATGCAGTGCTGATTAAGGAATCGGCTTCTGGTAGCTGGGTGTGGGTCCAGAGCTGGTGCCCTCTCTCCATTGGGATTTGCACCTTGGAGTTACCAGCACTGGTTTGTCATGGATTGCTTCTCCTGGCTGTGAGGGGGGTTTATTTGCTTTAAATCCTAAACCTTGACTTGTGTATTAATAGCATAGTAATGCATTGCTTTCATGTCCAGCACGAGGGGTTATATAAAACACAGATTAATGGGAATCAGCAAAACACAGGAGCATGTGGAGGGATGCCATGAGGATGCCTTGGAAGGGGAGGTGGCAGGTCCAGAGGGTAGAGAAGGTGGCTGAGTGGGTTCAGAACACTTCCTGGCAGGATTTGCTCCAGTAATTGTTCTGCAGCCCCTAATTCAGGCCATTTCCTGAACCAGCATGTCTGCGATCAGGGGTCTTTTGTCCTTGGGTGATAACAAGAAGGCAGAAAGGGGGTCTGGGAATTTGACTGGAAACGGCTGCTTTTTGCCTTTTCATGTTTTTGTTGGTTTTTTTCTAGCTGATATGCATCGTTTCTGCAACTGCAAAAAAGCAAACCTAGTACAGGCAGGAAGATGAATGAACAAGGAGTCCAAAGGAAAGGCACATCTTTCACTTGCGGTAAATGAACCTCCCTTCCCAACATGGCTTATTCTTCCTCTCCCACAAAAGACGAGGTGATATTTGGGTAAAGAAAGGCTGAGAATTCTCAGAAGTTTCCTTCTGCTCTTGCAGTGATCAGTGGGAGATCAGTGCTGGTTTCCAGGGACCCCATGCACAACCCAGAACAGCAGTTCCTCAGTTTGGGGCAGAAAAGCTCCCTCTTGCAGACTCCTCAGCACAGAAACATTCAAGATGTGTTGAAAGGGCAGCAGGGACGCTGATCCAAATTCCTCAGAGCAGGGGCAGGGCAGGAGAGAGGGAAGGCAACAGGTTTTTGGGCACCTGCCTCTGATGTGACCTTCCCTGGGAGAGCATGACCTCGGCAGCTCTGCCCTCCCCGACGGGAAGATTCCTCCCACCGCGGGAGGAAGGCACAGCTGGACACCAACCATCAACCACGTTCCTCCGGGAAGGGCTTGTATGGCTTGTGGGATTCCCGGTGGGGGGACTTTTTTTCAAAGCCTCCTGCAATAACAGCAACCGTTGCTCAGCTTCCTTTCTAGATAACCTTTTTCCTGCTGCCCAACATGCTTATCTGCTGCAGACAGGCTGGCAAGATGAACCGGAAAGCTGATACCTTATCTCTCCCCCTCAAGGAGCCTATTTAAGTGCTGGAATGTGTTGAGATGGTTAATGATTGTTAAAATCCAAGTGAGGAGCATGGACCTAAGGACAGGTCCTGCTGGGAGGGAGCACTTAGTCAAAAAGGAGACTTGAGGGACCACAGCCTTTCCAGGCTCTTCTATCTTTTATCTGCCAACAGATGCATCACCTAAAATGTAAAATATTTATTTAAAACTAAAAGGCACAGACTGGGTTTCTGGCTAATCTGGGGGTTACCACCACAGGCTGCTCCCAACTCAATGAGGTTTGCTGCGTCCCTTGGATATGGTTTTGTCCGTGTCTCAGTTTACTCACTGCAGGAAATACACTGCTGTGGGTCTGCCCTGCAAGGGATGCAGTGTGTGATTCCTCACTCACCCTTTAATCTGACTGCTGTGGGGAGCAGTAAAACGCTCACACATTTATAAAGGTAAATGGGATTGGAGAGCTATCGGGCTAATTGAAATGAACGGGGCTCAGTGGCTCACACAGCCCGATACAATGAAATGAGACCTCTCCGGGGACACAGGAGTCAAGCATACCTTCAGCACTTCACTTATTTCAGCCCCTGCAAGTGGCAGCTACAGCAGCAGCAATTGCAGGCACCAGGATTTGAGCACTGTGACAGGAGAGGGGCCAGGGAACACCAGCGTGGCCGGGGTGATGTCTGTAACAGCTGCTGGGGATGGGTGAGACAGGCTTATTTTGGTCCTGATCTGGGTGAAAAAATAGCTGTTGGAGATGTTGCCAGCCTGAAACACTCTGCCAGCAGGAGCCAGAGTGCTCTCCTTCCTGATAGCCAACTGTGTTCCAGCACACCCGGGGGGGTAGGATGGGCAAAGGGGAGCAGGGCCAGGCAAACCCTCACACCAGTGGGTTGTGTGGCCCTGAGGAGCTCTGGGAGTGCCCAGATCCCAGCACGCAGAGCAGCAAGTGATGGGAGCTCGTATGTGTGCGAGGGGACCCTGCACTCCCTGCCCTGACAGCACCCCTGAGGGCCAGGCTCAGACCTGGGGATGGTTCTTTTGCCACTCCATCTGCTCTTGGACTGTGTTTGCGAGAGAAACTGTTCAGCTGCAATGCACACTGCTACAATGGGCTGCTGCATCCGAAAGTTAATCTGTTCCACATCACCGACTAGTTTTCCATAGCAATGCATAAGGAATCACCCCAGAGCAGACCTCAGCCTGTCTCAGCCAAGAGCTTCAACAGAAACACAGGTGATCCTGTGGCAGCCAGGCCGGGACAATGTGCTTTCTGGGAGGTCTGATCCCATCCCAAGCTTGCTGCAGCTGCCCTGTCCCCTGAGGCTTTTCATCCCCTGCAAAACTCTTGAAATTAGACACTGCAATGTGCATGTCTGCAAGATCCTCCAAATTCTCTTTGTATCTTATGAGGTCCTTGGCTCCATCCCATTGGGTAGGAGCAGGATGCCAGCCTCAGTCACAGCCTTTTTGGGGGCTGCAGAGAGGACTCTGCGGGGAAGCAGGACAGGAGGCCTGTGATACTCATTTTTCTCTCCATGATGTGATCTGATTACACTGATGAGGAACGGGGCTGTTATGGGTGCTATGTCCTGACATAGCTGATCAATCCTGTGTGTCTCTGCCTCTACCCTCTTTGTTTAATTCCTTTAGGACGGCACTTATATTTTTGGGGTCATTGCAGCTCCAGTCCTCGCCCTGCATCCCTGCTGGGTGCAGTGACTGTCAGGATGGAGCTGAGCTGTCCTGCAGATAGAACGAGGCCATCTTAGCAGTTGTCCCTGTCAGTGTAAAAAGCAGGAATGAGGGAGATCCATCTGAGCTGCTCGGCGCCTGTCTTGTGATCCTGAAACCCAAGAGCCCCCCCTGACTCAGCAGGTTATTAATAACCCCCTGGCAGTGCTCCCACCCTAGCGCCTGCCAGCCCTGGCACCGCCTGGCTCTTCTCTGTGGTGAAGTGAGATGCACATCCCAGGCAAGGGCAGGAGCTCCTTCCTGCCAGCCCCTGCACCCCATGCTCACCCACAGGGCTGGGCAGGAATGGTGTGAGGCTCATGGAGGGGTCTGGAGAGACCCAAGGCCTCTGCACCTCCTGCAGCACCGGAGAGGCTCCTGCTGAAGTCAGCCTCGTTGCATCCTTGTCCCACATCCTCTGGTTTTTATGTCTAAAATCAGTCCTGGTCCAGGCTGCTAGACAGGTGAGTTTGGCTTCCTGGAGTGTGGCATCAGCAATGCCACCTACCCCCTCCCCAGGCTGGGACACACAGGGTGTCACGGTGTGTGTCCCCAGGCTGCTGCAAACACTGGTGGCACTTGGCCTCTATGTTTATTTGGACAGGATGGGGTCTGCCAGCCACTCAGTTCCCATCTGTCTCCTGCTGACCCTTTTCTGTGGTCACGGCCTTTGCCTATGCTCCTCTTCCCAGGCTTTTGAGGGCAAAGCAGATGAGCCACAGATCTCTTGGAGATGAGCTGAGGGGAAAGAATGGCGCATTCAACAAAACTGCGGTGATGATGCAATCCGACTTTGGTCTGTTCCCAAGGGACTAGGCAGCCTCCTGGGGGTCCCTGAGCACTGGTGGTCCCTGCCAGCCCTGGCGAGCACAGACCAGAGCTGCCCGGGGTGGGCTGCAGCACACCCACATCCCCACCACATTGCACAAACGACCCTGACCCCAGGGGCTCAGCAAAGCTGCGGGGTGAATTGAGTGAGGGTGAGTCCGGCTGTGTTCACCGGGGCTGCTGCTCACTAGCCGGGTTCATTAGCACCCCCAGGGCTCTAAACAGCAAAGTTGGGGTGCCCACAGCACCAAGAAAAACCCACTCCCACGTGGCAAAGCGTCCGCTCAACACCTCGGCCGCCTCTTTGAGCACCAGCGAGGCTGTGTGAGCCCAGCGTACCGCGGGGACCCTGGGCTGCCCCCGGACACAGAGGGTGGAGATGCGGGGACGGGGCTGGCCGCTGCCCGGGGCCACCCTCCGAGCCCCCCGGGGCCACCCTCCGAGCCCCCCGGGGCACGCAGCGCCCGCCCTGGGGACCCTGGGGAGAGCGGGGCTGGCCCGCCGGCGGCTCCAGGCTGGGTTTGTCGCTCCATCTAGCGGGGACGCGGCGGGATGTCGCCGCCGCCCCGGATCGCGGCCCCGAGCAGCCCCCGGCACGGAGATGCCCCGGGCCCTGCGACCCCCCCCCGCGTCCCGGGAGCTGCGCCTTGTGCCCCCACCACGAGCCAAGTTACACCCCGAGCCAAGCGGCCCTTCCCGGAGGGAGCAGGGGCAGAGAGGCAGGAGGTGGATGGAGATTTTGGGGCTGATGCTGTGGTTTCCTGAGCAGAGGTAGTTAGCACCCACTGACATATTTCAGAATTGTGTTAAGAATTTAAGGAGAAGCTGAACCCAAAAGGGACCACGTGTGATCTCCTGAGATGGAAGGGATGAATCTAGTCATAAGGAAAAAAACAAACAAACAAAAAACAAAACCAACCACTAGAGAGTTATTTCATGAATTCCCCAAGAAAAAGGAAATGCTGCAGCTCCAGAGGTGTTCCAAACAACGGCCTTGGCTTCGGGGCTGTGGAAGTGCATCCTGCAGCCTGTTAATTACAGTTACCATTCCTGGCTCTGCACGTGTGCAGGATTCACACGCTGGCAGGGCTGTGATCATCCCGTCACTGATTGGAGCCATGCTCAGCACGGACAGCGAGAGCTGCCTTGTCTGCAGCAGGAGCTGAAGCTCTACCAAAATCCACCCATTCTCATCAGCTCCAGCGCATTCAGAAGCAGCTGATAGTTCCCTTTGTCAGGGTGAAGATATTTTTGAACTGTGAAACAGCAGCTGTCTCGGCACGCATGGAGGGGAAGAATCAGATTGTTGTGCTGGAAGGTTGGAACCATGAACCCAAATGTGTCCTTGAACTCACATCCTGACCACAACTATAGTCATTATGAGAGTTTCAAGGTTGGAAACAAAATTATTTTGTAGTTTAAACCTGGACTGATCTTCAGATTTGGAGTGAAAGATGTTTGATATATTTATATTATGAATTGTCATAAAAGTCAGGTTGATCTAACACAGGCATGTTTGGCCTTCCTCAGAAATATTCCTTGTGTTTTGAGATATACCTTATAGGACTCTGTGTTAAATAACTGGATCCCCTTATTTTTCTTGGATTTTTTTTTCCAACCTCTTTGAAAAAACGGGCTTTGATAGAGCAAACAGAGGTGCTAACTGAAAAAAACCCAGATGCTTCTGTAAGTGTTTTTCTGTGTGTTTTGGAAGTGAGTGTTGTATTGACAAGACATCCAAGTCTTTGCCTGACAAAACTTTAGTACTTGCACCTCCATCTCCCTATTTTCCCCTCTTTTGTGAATGTGTTGAAAACTCAGCTTGTCACCAACAATCTTTGGAGTCCTTTGAAGAACACAAGCTGTCACACTGTAAGAAAGGTGTGTGATGTTTCTTGATTTTTTTTTTTCTTGAACCCCTTGCTATTTAAACAACCACGGTTGTATGAGGGCTTCCAAGTGGATGTAGCAAGGAAGGCTGGGCTTTAAAAGCTGCCTAAAGAACAGCCTTTCTGTCTTCTGAGCAGTCCAGCCAAAGGAAAAAATCACCAAGCCAGGATGAGCAGGAGCAGTAGACTTTTTTGCAGTTATGCACAGGGAAAAACTGAAGTCATGACCGATGAAGTGCCTCCAAAATACTTGCACTATCAGGCAACTGGTATTTGCTTTTTGTTGTAAGCAAGGCTTAGTGCTCAGGCCAGCTGAAAGCAATTCACTTTTCATTGGAAGAATAGTTTCTTCCTTTTAATCAGCTCTGTTTTAAATGATTTCCATTTTTAGTGCCTTAAATAGTCATTTTGGTTTGTCCTTCAGTCAGCTAGCATTTTCTCATGAAGAATAGAGTGGGTCTGCAGCCTTTAAGAGGACAAACAATAGCCTGGCAAACACTTCCATGGCATCTTGTTTTCATACAGAGCTTGCAACTCCCATGGGCTGCAAAGGAATAGAAAGCCACAGCCTCTACCTGATCCAGCAGTTAGAAGAAGCAGTAAGTAACACAATTATTACAAGAAATCCAGTTTGGAATAAAGGCCAAGATTCCTGAGTTTTCATACTATTTTCCCATTCCAAGTATTTCATATTCTATTTCAGCTTAGACAGGTGAGAGACTCCAGCTTCCCTCTCATCAGGGTACCTCTTTCTTCTTAAAAGGCATCTCTATTAGTATTAGGTCTTAAATAAGAGGGGGAAAAAATCTTTTATAGTTGAGATCCAATGTCCCTTTGTTCTCCTTGAGGTCTAGCTTTCATAACATTTCCTTATATTTGGATAACACAGCCTCATACGTGGGATTACAGAGACCTGCCAGAGCTGCTCATGTCTTCTCTCCCACCTCTCAAATATGACAGCTCAGCTCTATTGATGTTCTTGCTGACTGGGTTTTGGGTCCTAAGGCCCTGCTCACTTAGTTGCAGGCTTGAATTTCCCTGTAGCTGTCTCAGATGAGCTAATGAAGTCAGTGCAGGCAAGAGGCATTCTTGATTTAGATGCAACTGAATTTGAAATGATTTTCATGCTTCAGGGCAAAACCAGCTCCTGCCTCACGGAACTATAAAGGATATTCTCCCGTGGACAGGTTATTCCACAACTGACCATTGAGTATTTCTCCTGCAGCCGCTGATGTTGGCTGCTGTCTGAGACAGATGGAAAACTGGAAGGACTGTGGCCTGACCCACTAAGGTAAATGTGTACTTAGTGGTGCCAAATGGCCTCTGGATGGAGAACAGAGAAGGATCACTTTGCTTTTTCCAAGTGTGTTGTGGAGTTTTGTGAATGACTGCGAGGGCAGTAAGGCCCTGGCCTGTGGTGCAGGCAGCCGTTTACAGCTGAACAAAGTGATAACAGAATAGCACAGGAGCATTGAGCCTGTAAATCACTCTGCTTGGTGCAAGGCAGGGGCAAGGATTGATGGATTCCAAGCAAATTTTTTGTAGAAGCTGTAGAATATAATAGAAATTCTATTATTTCTAGGAGGCCTTATACTAGGAGGCATTTCTGTAGATGTATGTCCTGTACTAGGGCTGTAAGTCCTCTATAATGGGTATTTTGTGTTTGGCAGATTTCTCACTAGTGGAAGGATGAAGCACACAGCAGGATTTCTGCTCTCTCTTGTAATTAGTCCTGCAAGGAGGAAGCAGAACACTCCTGAGCTTGACTCTTTTGTCCACCGGATAATTTGGTAAGGACTCTGAAATAGGTGAAGAATTAGAGTGGGTGAGCTGTTTTTCCAGAATAGATCCTGCATAGAGCTATGCACTGAATTTCATCCAGTTGAAACCTGTTCTTCAGTCTCTGCCCAAACCACTTCTCATTGTTGACACTCCTCCCTCACAGTCTATTGTGGGTCTAATCCTACCAGCTCTCACTTTACACCAGTTGCCTTGATTTATATACAGGCTGGTGAGAGGTGGTGCAGGTCTTCTTAAGAGCACCAGAGGAAATTCCTCACCCTTATGCCAAGGTCTGATCCATGGGTGTCACCATGAACCACAGGTAGTTGTGTGGGTGTAAAGGAGCCACACTCTCCCCTGTGATGCTAGAAACAAGCTGTGTCCTCTGACTCTCCTGACTGTGCCCAGCTTTGAACAGTGAGGGGGTGGAAAATCCAGCCCTAATGCAGTCCTGAGCCAGACTTGCAGAATTCCAGAGCTGGCTCTGGCACACTGCTGGGCACAGGTAGAAAAGCCAGGAGCTCGTGGGCACTGCAGTGTACACACCTGGTAATGAATGTACAATTGTCTTTCATTTTTTTACTTTGTCCTTTTGATCACCAGAACAGTTTGCATTTTTTTTTTCTTTAATTGCTGCATCTTTTCCCTTGGCCTTGGATCGTTGTCTTGGAGATGCACTGGAGACCTTCAGAGAACTGCTTATTACAGCAGCAGGTGTGGATAGTGCTGACCTGGACAAACCTGTGTGAGTCACCTGCTGATGGTGGGGGTTGTAGGTGTCTGCATGAGTCACTGAAAGTGAGGGGATCCCACATTCCTGATATCCCAAAGGGAAATGTTAATGCCTTTGGGAGACTTCCTGTGACTGTGCACCTGTAGCTCCCCTGTGGAGGACAGTGAGGTTTGCATGGGCAGGAAGCAGGTCAGAAGAGCTATTTGTATGTGTGTGTATTTGTCTGACAAATGGAGAAAGAAAGAATGAAGTGGACCAGACTAACAGCCCAGCTGCCAGTGAGTTGGTGAGGGCAGGAGTTTGGGAATGTCAGGAAGGAGGGTGGGCTCCTCTAGGGAGAGAAGGGGAGAGCATTGGCCTCCTGTCTCTGAACAGGTAAAACACTTCTAGAAAGACGAGACACCAAAGGGCCAGGAGTGGTGTAATACTTTGATATGCAGAGAAGGACATCTGACAACCAGATGATGGTTTCCAGCAGCACTGGTGCATCTCTTGGTAGCTTGGTGCCTGGCAACTTCAATAGCAGTGCAGATCAGCTGTAGGAACATCCCACATGGTCCAGAAAGGTGTTCATGCATTTCTCCCCTCTGCATTACTCTTGATGACTGTTTGAGATCTGGATGCTGGCCTTACACTGTTTATGTAATGTGGAGAGAGGTGGGAACTGTTCATCCTGAGGCATTGCCTACACCATGGAAATATGCTATAAAATTCCTCTGAAGCCACCTTCCCTTCATGGGCCAGGGCATGTGGGGTGGCAGCATATGACTGGTGACCCATGGATAAGCTGAAGAGTGCATTTGCATGAGACCAGCAATTTCCCAGGTGCTTGTCCCATATATAGAAATATATTTATGTGTGTGTGTGTGTACAGTTTTTCTGAACTGCTGGACAGTCCCTAAGAAATAAATGCATGTGTGTACCTGCAGTCTGGCCTTCTGTCACCAAACGTCACACTGACACCTGTGTGTCTTACAGGACAGGGAAGGAGAATTAAAGAGAGGCTGCTCTGTCCTTGGGTGCAAGGAGACCACATCTCCAAAGCTATAAAAGATCCACTGGGCAGAGGAACTGCAATTTGCAGTAACCTTTACAACACTATCTGTTGTGCCAATTTCTTGCCAATACTGCTGCTCAGGTTGTGTCAACCTGAAGCTCTTTTTGTCTGAAGCAGAGACTTCTGACAAAAAGACAGGGTCTGTGTTTGCTGACGAGGCTATTGGTATTTCATGGCTCTGTAGAGTGTTTTGGGAGAGGAGTGACTGCCTTGCTCTAATGCATTAACTTCCATCATCCCCAATGACAGAACAAATTAAAAGATATTTCTGGATTGAAGTCCTTCCAAGGGGCAGCTCCTCCAGGTTGCCTTTGAACCTGATGCCCATGAAACCACGGGGGGACAGTAGGCAGCCTTCAGTGGTGTTTCCTGGTCCTTCTCAGGCTGCACAGGAATCCTCATGGGCCTGTCATCACCCCATGTCCCTGTGATTGCCCTACGGCTCTGGGGTCATGCAAATGTGAGAGAAAAACTCCAAGTACCCCCTCGGAGACATCATCCCTGACCCAAGAGGTTCAAGCTGGCGTGGTTGAAGCAATGACCCCTGTAGCAACAATCCTTGCCACATAAGAGAGATGCTCCAAGTCCCCCAGTGCTCCTTGTTGCCCTCCCCCTGGAGCCACTCCAGCAGCTCTGTGTCACTCTGAGGGGAGCTCACAGAATCGCAGATTAATTGAGGTTGGAAGGGACCTCTGGAGATCAAGGCAGGGTCACCTGGAGCAGGTGACACAGGAATGTGCCCCCGTGGGTTTGGAGTGTCTCTAGAGTGGGGGACTCCACGCCCTCCCTGGGCACCTGTTCCAGAGCTCTGCCACCCTCAACCTACAGAAATTCTTCCTCATATTGAGGGGAAACTTTTTGTCTTTTAATTTATGGCCATTGCTCCTCATCCTGTCAGCGGGCGGCACTGAAGAGAGTCTGGCACCATCCTCGGGCACGCCGGGGAGATATTTTCATGGATTGCTGAGATCCCCTCTCAGCTTTCCCTTCTCCAGACGTACCCGGCCCGGCTCCCGCAGTGTCTCCTC
>WBMY01015712.1:786589-829530 GCA_013397315.1 Donacobius atricapilla
TTCAAGGAGGGAGTTTCTCATTTCTGTGTGGGAGCAGCTGTGCTGCAAGCTGGGGAAACCCTAATGCGGTCCTGGGACACGTGCTGAGCATCTTCTCCGGGGGGTGGTTTTAGTCGTGTTGGTGGTGAATTTGGAGGGTTTTTTCTTCACAAAAAGCCCCCTGATCTCCTAGGCGTAAGCTGCCGTAAGGGGTTTGAACGAGCTGGGAACTGTGGGGTTTGTTAGGAAAGTTGTTTTGTTTGGTTTCTGTCTTGTGGGTGTGCAAAGGGTGAGATACACAGTGAGTATCTACTCATCAGATTGATGTTCATATATTGATGTCGCTGGTGTTTGGGGTGACAAGGTACAAGAAACAAAAACGTTTAGGCATTTAGTACTTTTGTTTCTTTCTAGGAACAGGTATAAAGTGAAGGCACATTGCAGTGTGTGCATCATCTCCTGGGGGAAAGGCATCCCATCCCTTCTAGCTCTGAATCCAGGTTTATAGTGCAAGTTTTGGTTTTGTTAAGCCTTGTTTCACAGATTGTCTAGAGACCTCCCATTGAATGGGCTCTTCCATGATGGATAAATAGCTGGTCCCTGTCTTGGAAAGCCCACATTTAGAGAATCAACTCCTGATGAGTAGGTTTCTCAGATACAAACTGGCCAGGACAATACTTTGTGCTTGTCTTTTCCATGTTCAGTGGTCGCTGGGGTAGTGAAACCCCAGTGTTCTAGTGAAACTAGTGCTCTGAGCCAGAGACTGGGGAGTAAAGTCGCCTGGAAGGGGTAGGGAGACTAAGGCCATATTCTGAAAGTGAAATTTAAGGAGTGGATGGAAAGGGATGTCTCCAGGCTGATTTCTGACTGGAAATACGGAAGATTTACGTGCATTTTTCACTCCCAGTTCAGCACTGTAGATGAGCCTAGGTTTTATCAGGAGCTCATCTGTGGTCCATGAGATCGTTGTGGGCTCCTCATGGTTTCTTTTGGATCTCTGACTTAAGTTTTTCCTAGTTAGCAGAATATTTTGGGGTTACAATAAACAACACCTCTCCCATAATGTTTTTCTTGTTAAAGTTCAGATAAAAATCCTACTCAGAAAAATTGCAGATACTGTTTGGAGTTGCTGCTTTGTTATTTTTGCAAGCCAGCGTGAGTACATCTGCTGTTAGCTGTATTTTGATTTTGTGCTAAATTTGTTGAGTGCCTTGAGTGCAAGTTGATTTCTTTGTCTTTGTTCATTAGTCTGGTGTGCTTTTCTGCGTGTTTGAGTAAACTAGGTATCACACATTTGAGGATGCTTTCAGCAGTCTTCACTGTTACGAAAACAAATTTTTAAATGATTTGACAGATACCTTTCTTAAAAAAAAAGAAAATAAACCATGTGTTTGGTGTGGGTTTCCAGATTTGTCATTATATAGTGCCTTGTTGCCCTGTTTTTTTCTAAATTCGGAGAATTTTTCTTTGGTCTTACAGTGCATTTTTTGGATGCACTCAGAGCTTTTTTTTTCTTTTTTTCTGTGTGTGCATGAGAGCTTAAAAGGGCAGCTCAGCCAGCTGGCTGAGACTAGAAAAGTGAGTAAATAGTCCATAAAGATGCTGGAAGGGATATGCAGGGTTTAAAAGTATTTTTCTTTCAATAAGTGAGTAATATTCCTGAATATTTTGTATTAAAGTTATTTCACTTTAGAGCGACATCTTAATAAAACCTTTTAATAAAGCTTTGTGTAAAGCCTGACTTCAAAAGGCTAATTTATCTGAGCAGCCTCCCGAAGGCAGTGGTGGCATTCGAGGCTGTGTTGGTGTGACGCAGCTCCCCGTGGTACCTGGGTGATGGCACAGGTCAGACCAGCCTTCAGTGCCCTGCGTGGCCTCCTCTCCTGCTGGGCTCACACCTGAGGTGTGGCTGGGGAAAACAAGGACCCTGAGCTGTGCAGTGCAGCCTGTGAGATGACCCAGCACAGAATTACCTGCTGGTTACAGCCTGCTTCTTGCTCAAGGCCTTCACGGTGCTTACCTGAGTAATTGAAAGTATTTAAGGGCAAGCTGGGCTAGGTTTAAGTGCTGCTAAAAATAGTAGTAAATATTTTGTATTTTTTTTTTTTCATTTGTGGTGGTAGTCTACAAAGAGATTTTGCTCTAGTGGCATTTCCACTTAAAATTGTGTATTTTCATGTTGGAGGAATAAAAACGGTATGAGCAGGAGAAACTTAATGATACAGGATGGTGGTAACTTTAGGAGAGGGTTTATTCCAAGGGCTGGACCTCTCTGGTTCCCTGTTTCTTTTTACTACATTCCTCATTCTGCAACTTGGCACTGAGCTGTTGTCTCAGTATCAGACCTTGCTCTTAAGCTGATCCTGCCTTGTTAAGTGGGTTTTGTTTTTCGTGTCTCACTGACTCATTGTCCTAATAGGTCGATAATTTCACAGCTCCTTATCAGTAATTTCTCATTTGGAGCAGAAGAAATACAGGGGTGGTTCTGTCAGGTATCAGACAATGAGGTGAGAGCACAAAAAACAGGTAAAGGCTGGGGAGCTGCAGCTCTCTCCATCACAGAACAGCCTTTTCTAACTTTTGAAATTAAGTGACTTCGTTACCAAAGGGAAAACACCCTCTGGGAGGGGATTTTGCGCACATTTGGGTTGGTTAAAGAGTTTTTCTCTTCTCCAGAGGAACAAAATGGGGCTAAAGCAGGACATTCCATTCTATTCAGCCTCACTGAAACATAGCTTGGGCCCATGTTTTGTTAGTAACCTGTACTAGAATTCAGGATGTTCCCTGCATGCCCATGTACTTCTTGTGCAAAAGTAACAGAGCATTTGGAGCTTATGGGCTGTTTATTTCAGAGCAAAGCTGTTCAGATACTGATCTGTTAGCTGTTAAATCCTGATCTGTTTTTTTATTTGGACTATAGCTGAAGTGGACTGGAGGCTGCTTTAGTAGCCCTGTGTAGTTGTTCTGTAATCCCCTGTGGCATTGGTCGGTTGTGAAGCTGCTTGTCCTGCCGTGCTGTGTGAGGACAGGTGTTCAAAGGTGTACATGCAGTTCTGCAGGGAGTTATTTAACTTGCAGCCAAAATACAATGTCTATGTTTTGATTCCAACACTTAAATTTTCAGCAGTGTTAGTAGGCTGGAAAGGGTGAAAAGGTGAGAAGGGGTGGAAATGGGGGTTGAGCTCACCATTGCATCTTTAGGACACTGCAGGTATTAATTTGTGGGGTACTGATGAAAAGTCATACCTTGGCTGAAAGGGAAGAGATAATGACCAGGTTTGAAACGGGCAGCTGAGCCCATTGGGGCTTAAGTGTGAAGAAATACGTGGAAAAAGAACCAGAAGGAAAACGAGGACTTGCTAACAGCCCTCTAGGATCTGGCCAAGAGTCCCGCTCAGGTGGACTGTACTATCTCAGGTATCTGCCAGGCTCAATGAGCTGTTGGGAGCATCCTCAATGGCCTTGGATTTCAGGTGGGTAGCACTAAGGATGAGTAAACTACCGATTATTTGCGCAGTTAGCACCCTTATTGAAGAGGTTTGATGGAGGAATCCTTCCCAGGTAGCCATTGAGACATTTAGATGGGAATTGTAGTGATGGTGCTCCAGGGAGTGAATAGAGACAGATTTGAAGAGCTTGCACTGGGACTTTGCCTCCCCCAGGCACTTACTGTGTGGGAATATAGTGATTTTTTTTTTTTTTTGGAAGAGTTCTGCTGCGGGGTGAATTCTTCAGCTCATCCTACCTGTATGTGGGCTGGGAGGCTGCACAAAAGCCTCGAATGATCTTGTTCAGAGTTGGGAGTGGGCTGTGAAGCAGGCAGGGGAGTAGGGACATGTTCAAGGGGTGCTCCTTCTTTGGCTTCAGTAATAACCATGGTTTTATCTTTTATTGAAATAACCAAGCTTCAAGAACTGTCATTCAGAGCTAGATTCATGTGATCTTGAGTGTTATTGTGGTGTTAGTGTTCTGCATCTGAGCTAAGTGTTGCCTCTAACGATGCCTGTGATCCTGTTGCAGTGAAAGCAGTGTATGGGGTGGTTCATTCAGGACGTGCTTGCAGCATTCCCCATCCCACCCGCTCCTCCCAGAACTCCTCTGGAGCAGGGCTTCATGCTGCTGCTGGCCCCACAGCGCCAGGCAGGCTGTGTGATTCGCAGGGTGGTTTTCAGCCCCAGAAGGTGGGAGATGAAGGCTCTATTTCTTGCTCTGCCACTTAGCATAGCTGCAGAGTTCTGCGGTGTCGTTTTCCTATCTGGAAAATAGAAGTGATGACGCTTACACACCTTGTCAGTTATGCACTGCAAATATCTATGTAAATTAAAGCATCTGTGAAATGTTTTCACTTCCTGTCTGGCTCAGCGTAGTCCAGATGTCCTGGGCATGGTCCGAGTTGCTTAGCTCTCCAGAAAACCTAAAGCTTCCTAAAGATGTCAAAAGCTTCTTTCTTCAGAGCACTGAATCACCAACACATGTAAGGTGCTTTCTGACCCCTTTGTACCTGTGTCCTTTTCCTATCACATTTCTCTTACCTTCCTTGGCACTCATTTGTCCTGCAAATGGCTCCCATGAATAGGCTTCCTGTGAGGAGAATTGCTGTGCAATGCTGCATTGCCCTAGTGCTGTTCAGGTTGGGGAACCTGGAGGAAGACTTCCTTGGAGGCTTCAGCCTCTGCAGTGTTTGTGAGCTGCAGACTTGTCCGGACTGCTTGTCATCTTATTAATGGTTTGAACCAGCTGCATCGGTCTTGGTGGCTGTGGGAATTGGGAGAAATCTGATCGAGAAAGAGCTATTCAGCTCTTGCCAGGGCAGCTTTGTACCCTACAGCATGTACCTGCCAGGGGAGCTCCCAGCTGTGCCTTGCGGAGGAACAAGGCCGAATGTGCTCAGCAGGGGTGTCAAGGAACCTCTCCCTTGCTTGTGCAGTGAGGGATTGACATTTGCTGCCTGCTGATCAATAGCAGTGGGTTTTATCTCTTCATAAAGAAAACCTGTGCCTAATCTTAGTGGGAGCTGAGACCCTGAAGTCCGCAGAGAACTTGAGAGAGTGGAGAGGTGTTACCAAAGTCCAGATTTTGTTGTGAGGCTCATCAGGCACAGGGTAAGCATCCACATCCCCATTCCAGTGTGATCCTTCCTGAGACTGCAGGGAAAACAGAGCAGCTTACTCAACAGCTGATGGCATTTGTGTGGAAAGAGCTGTTTCTGTTCCTGAAAAAGGACTGTTAACCCAAAGGACTGCCAGCTTCGCTCTGATTTCATCTCTTGGAGCTCTGACATCTCTGCTTTTCTCCCTGCTTGTTTGCGATAAAATTTAAGTTCACTGCTGAGAGGTGGAGTAAGTTGCTGAGCTTGGGACCTGGTGAAGGATTTGTGAAATGCTTGACAGAGAAGCATTCTCCAGTGACCAGTGGTGGCCTTGGATGGGTAGTGCTCTCCAAGATACACTACACCTGGTGGTTTGGAGCCTTGTGTTTGGGTTCTGGCACTGGCAGTACAGGTGTTTCACCTATGCTGTCCTTGCTGTGTCTCATCTGCTTCTATGAGTATCATGGCTGGGATGACTTTTAAAAGTCTGTAGGCAGAAGTATCAGGACTAAGGGACTACCACAACCTTTACATGCAGTGGTGCTTATTTTTAAGTGATTGGGAGAGTCTTAGCTTTCACCTGTCAGACCTAAGGTGTGGTGCAGTACCTGAGAACAGTTCGTGCTTGTGTGGGTGTATCCTGCCCTTGTGGGCTCCTCAGGAGCAGTGGGCAGGATTGGGTGCACTTTCTGTGCCAGTGGACAGTCTTTTCCACTGGAAGGGAATGTTCTGGACATGGCAGGTGCTGCTGCAGTGCATCTGGGCACACAGGCTTGGGTGGCTGAAGCAGGCATCTGAGTTCTGGGACTTCTTGCTGTCTTCAGTCTTAGTTGAGCGAACTGTTCCTCTGACTTGGACTAATAGTGCCAGTCCTGTTACCCATTGGAGATCCCCACCAGCCACTCACAGTCTGTTATTGTTGCTCAGATACCTAAATGCCCAATTTACCTTACAGTTCTGCTGAATGTTGCCAGGAGCTTTCTGAACAAGTTTTGCCAACAGAGCATTATGCTAGGTATTTCTTTTGTATTTGGATTTAAATTCCTTGCTCGTGACCAGCATTCTTGTTTTGGTGTTGAGGGAATGGGATGTTGTATCTGTGTGTTCCCCCTGGACGCTGAGATCTCAGAGGAACCTCAGCAGGGCAGCGTGGAAGGCAGAATCTCTGTTGGAGGCTGAGGGTCGTGTGTTTCAACTCTGACCCCTGGTTGTAGGGGAGCCAGAGTGAAAGTACAACTCTTATAGGGAAAAGATTTGCACTTGAATATGAGCTTTGTTGGGCAGGCAGCTCATGGAGATCACGAGGTTGCTTCTCTTTCCTCTCCTACCAGAGAGGTTGGGATCTGGACCTCTTGAGGCCACAGGTGACCCTTGTTGAACTGAGCTGTTTTGTGTTTTGTCCTCCCTGGGTTTTGCCTCTGATACTTGTAACAGTGAAGAAATGGGCTCTTTTACTTAAATTTGTGTTGAGTCTTACCTCCTTTATCCCCTGGGCCTACATGACAGGGTAAGGAGGGTAATGTTGGTAGCTGGTGCCTCCAGTTTGTTCCACATGAAGACACCTTCCTGCTTCCCTGCGGGTTACGAGAGCCCTGCAGCGCTTCCTCTTGGGTTGGAGGTAAGGTTATACCTTCCTGGCAAGCTGGCACCAGTGGGTCAGTTCCTTCTCTGCAGCATGGTGGGGCAGATGGGTGAAACCGGCTGTTTCTCTGGTGGGCTGTTGTAAACAGACACTCCTTTCAAGGAAAGAATTAACTGCACACCTTGGGTTTTCTGTTGCTTTGAAAAAGAGGGGGAGTTTCCTGAGCACAGAATCTCATAAGTACTTTCTGTGGGCTGTAGACCAGCCTTCTGACTGGGTTTTTGTTTTTTTTTTTTTTTTGCTCTGTGCCATGGTCTTGCATACTCAGGATGAACTATTTCTTTGTCTGCATCCTCAATTACTGGAGGTCAGGGCTCCTTTCCAGGGTGTGGTATTGTCTGTCCAGCCTGCACAGAAAGGACCACAGAATTCATTAATGTTTTTGTGTAAATACAATTGCACTATTCTCCAGACTCCAGTCTGCTTTATCTGTTTTACAGTAAGTTACAATTCCAGCCTCTCTGGCCGCCTTTGCCTTGCCTGCCTTCCCAGCACTGAAGAAGCTGTTCAGCAGAGAGGTGAAGCTTCTGTATTTTAAGGCCAAACCTGACATTGCAAAGACCTTTTTTTCTCTAGAATGTGCAGTGATTCACTGACAGTAGTTGTGGTTCTCAGCCTGTTGGTACATTCACAAGAGGGGACAGGAGGTGAGCTTGGTGAATGCAGAACTGAGAAACAGGTCATCAGACAGGAGATGCCCTTTCTGTTCCCCTTCCCTGTTATGTTTTACCACTGTCTGTAGAGCTCCACAATGTGGAGTTAATGATAGATCCACTGTCCAGAAGACTCTGCCTCTCCTCTTCACAGTCCTGCTCCGTGTTTCAAATCTCAGGGGCTTGACTTAAGAGTCTGAGGATGGGGCTGGACAGCAGGCAAGTCCTCTGGTAGAGACTTCCAACAGTATTGCTTGGCTAACAGCCTACCTATGCAACAAATCATGGTAGATGTGATCCTGGTCTCCCATTTGCTGAGCCACGTTTCATGGGAGATAGAGAGAAGCTGGAATTGTGCAGGATCAAAAGAACTGGTACCACCAAATACGCCTATAGAGCTAACCAAAGAGGGTCCCCCTTGTGAATGAGGAGCTTGGTGATGAGGTGTGTTAGCTCTTCTCTGCACTGCAGACTCCTGACTTGCTTTTCCCTGTCTGGCAGGATTTGGTGCAGTTTTCTGGCACTACGTTTGGTGTTACATCCAGATCTTGGCAGGGCCTTTTTCAGGTGTACCAGCAAATCTTGGCATCTTCCTCTGGAAGTAATGCAGTAGAATGACAGCAAGAGGTTTTTTTTGTGGCTTAGACTCTTGCTACAGCCTCTGCCTGCTGCACAGTTCTTCTGCATTGATCCCATTGACTTTGTACTTGGATGCTGATATTCTCCTGTTGCTCCCTGCCTTACTAAGCAGTCTCTGCTGGGAACTGAGTGCTCATCTGGTCCCTTCCTTGCTAGGCTCGTGATCCCTGCATGGCCCAAACAGGGCTTCTGCAGGATCTAAGTGCATCTGACAGCAAGTCCCGGGCAGGTGATGACAGTGTCTCACCAAAGCCCTCCCAAGGGCAGCCAGTGGTGTCTTTCATTGCTGAGGCAGGCGGTGAGTGTTTCACACATAGATGGTTCTTGGTGGGACATGTTCCACGAGTAGTGGTATCTCTGTGTTGACAGATGAATGTTCAGCTATGGAAGTACAAGTAAAATTGGCCTGTGTATGTATTTAAAGAAGAGTGAACATCGTTAATCTCCTGTAAAGCCCTACCGTGTTTTCTGAAAGGTTTCACATTGCCAGTAGGTAACATTAGGAACCGCAGTGTATTTCAGTTTAACGTAACTCCAGACAGTTTTCTCTACTGAAAGTACTGTTCAGCTTTTCCAACCTGTGAGTTTCTGAACAATTTGTATAAAATTTGCATGTCAGAAATTTTCCCATTTGTGGAGAAAAACCTTTTCCCTGTTGATCTCCATCCTGTTGCTTTGTTTTGTGTTGGTGACTGCTGCTATGAAGTGAGCAAGGAGTGAAGATCTGCAGTGATCAGGACTGTGCTCCGTGTAGAGCTCAGTGGTGTGTGAGTAGCTGAAGTGATTCCTTCTAGTATGTGTGTTACCTTTCATAAATCTGTTTGCCCTGCTCAGCTAAGGCTGGCTGACTTCCAGATACTCAAGCTCCATTGAAGTCTTGTGAATAAAACACCAGCAGCCCAGCCTCCTGCATACATAGATTTGCAAAGAGCTTTGCAGACAATCCAGTTTGTCAGGAGTCCCTCCATTTGGATGTGTTTTCAGCTCAGGGGTTTCTTGTTACCAGTGCCAGTAACTCAAGGTTTTCACATGGGTTTTTTTGCAGGACAGGCTCGGTAGATTCCTGCTGGAGCTCCAAGACTTGCATGCCTGTAAGTCTAACGTCTTAAAGACATGAAAATGTCACTGTTGCTTTCTGGGTTAGAATTTACCCCTTTAAAAGGCAGTTAGATGGGGTCAATACCCAAAAATTGGATCCAGAGTAGTACGATGTGGAGCTCTCTGCCCAAGTGCTTTTGGTGCAGCTATTTGTATCCTGGGATCTCTAATGGAACTGGTCATACTGCAGTATTTTGTGATTGCTCAGACGCTCAGTGTTCTGCTGTCTGGTGCTGTCCCTGGATATAGTAGGAGACATTGCAAGTCCTGAGAATGAGAAGAGCTGCCCTCCATGCTGAAACTGATAGCAAACCTTCCCCCACAGACCTCTATAAACCCAGAGAGAGACCTTGCAGAAATGCTGCTGATGGATTTTTTACGATTTCTCTGTAACAGGGGATATTGCTTTCTTCAGGGTCAGCTGTCGGGCGCAGGAACCCTGAGCACAGGTCAGAGGCTCTGCCGAGGCTGTCAGTTTTCACTTGTCAGCATCAGTGTGTGCCTTCTAGTTCCAGCTCTGCTAATAATGAGCATGCAGGCTGGCAGTTCAGTTCTAAATGAACCACGATTTTTATCAGAAATCGCTTTGCTCTTCAGGACTAGGCGGCCTTTATGATCCCTACCTGGATTCCCTGCTTAGCTGTGTGATGGGACGATAGTGCAGTGTTGTGCCAGCCTTGGGAGGCTCTGTGGCCTCTTTGAAGCGATGTGAGTGAACTGGGTGCTCAGTGATCTCCTGGCTGATACACCCTTGGAGTAGCTGGGATCTGCAGCTGGCAGGAGGGCCGAGGCAGTAGGGTCCTGCTAGTCCAGCAGCTCTGACCCAGCTCGTTGCTGCTGCAGCCTCTTCGTGCAGTGACTATGGAAATTGCTTCACCTCTCTGTGGTTTCATTTTCCCCTTTGGAGCACACACATTTACACACAAACAAAGCCGTGTTTCATTTCTTCAGAGCATTGAAGGAGTTGAAAGTAATTTCATTTATCCAGAGAGCAGTTTTTTCTGTCCCAGAAAGTTTGACAAGGGGCTTTATCCTGACGTGTCCCCAGTGCCTCTGCTGTGAAATGGTTTTTTATTCTTCCTGAATCCTTTTAATGATAGAAGATGTAATCAAGAGGCAGCTGAGACCCGGTTACATAACTCTTGTCAGGGTTTCTCTTTGGCAGCATTGACCTGTGTGCTGTTTGCACACTGACTTTCAGGAACTCAGGGCTTTTCTGTTTACCAGATAACTCCTGAAGCTGATCTGGGTAGGTGGTTTGCTATTGTTGGGTTATTTTTAAACACCTTCTAATTTTGTCTGGTTTAAGCTTTCTAAACTTCAAAGTAGATTTTGCTGCTTTTATTGTGAGGTTGGTACAGGGTTGACATGGTGTGGATAGGCCCTGAGCCAGGCTGCCTCTGCAAGGGGCAAGATACCTGTAAGAGCAGGTGGCTGTGCTCTTGCCAGCACAGCACCCTCTGCTCTTTGTTCTTCTCTGGGGCTCCCCACAACTCCACCCCTTCAAAAAGCTCATTGTTCTCAGTCCAAATTGCGCTTTCCTGCCAAGTTTATGCTAATCAGTATGTTTTCTCCCTCTCTTTTATGTCTGTCCTACTAATAAAATACAGTGCAAATGGGTAAGTGAGGGAGGAGCTGTTGTTTTCTTTGGCACATGGTGGCCATCTGAGCAAAGATGAACCAGACTGGAGCCAAAGATCTGTTTGCTGCTCTGCAGGAAGAGGTTCCTCCAGACTGCCAGCCAGCCCTGTTGCCTCCACAAAGCCTTCATGCTGCAGCCCCGTGTGGTGGTCCAGCAGAAATGCTCTGAGGGGTTTTTTGAGGAGCCCGGTGTTTTTTCTGAGCATCTCGAGGATGCTGTTGTTGAGTGACAGAAAACACTTTTCTTTCTCTCTCCCTGACCACCTAGCACAGAGTCCATGGCCTCTTGCTCCTGACAGGCGTGGTTGAAATCCTGCAGTGCAAGAACAAATGCTGTGTAGTGCCAGGCTTATTGGTCAGACACCTGCTCCCAGCAGCAGCCTTTAGATGGCCTTTACTGGGCCAGTTGCAGTTGGCGCTGCATTCCCAGTTGGGCTCTATCCAGCATGTTCACAGTCTGTGCTTTAATTTGTACATAATGTGTGATGGACTAATCCTCTTACCTGCAAATCGGGTTTGATAAGGCATTGCTGATGGGAATTGTAGCCTTTGGTCAGATACAGTTTGTTTCAGAGTGATTGCTGTCTCTCTTGGAAAAAGGCCTTCAGCTGGGTGAGTTTCAGAAAGTGTGAGGTGTGGGAAGATCCGAGATATGTATATGTGTGTGTGTGTGTATATATATATATACATATATATATATACACGTATGTAGTGTTTTGTTACTCCCAACACAGAGTTGAAACCCTAGAACAGGACCTAGCAGATGGTGAAATTGAACTGCCAGCAGTTTTGGGCTTGAAGTAGAGGCTTTACAACAAGAAATCTGGAAATCTAAATTATGTGCGAAAAGGTTAGATGAATCTCCTAGATTTGAGAAAATACAGAACAGAGTGATGCTTTTAAGAAATGAAAGATAGGTCCATTGAAAGTAAGCAAAGTGTCTTTTCTGACATAAAAGTTGATATACAGTGTGAGCATTGCATGTTTCAACTTTATCCCAGGCTCCAAGAGCCAAAAAGTCAAAGTAAGGAGACTGCCTGCTGATGGGTGTTGCTCACAGCATGTTGTGCCAGCAAAGATCAGATTGAAAAAATTAACAAACCACATCCGTTACGGAAAATATATTTCAAGCTAAATTATGTTCAAGATGCCAGCAGCAGAGGAATGTAATTTTTTGATAATGTGTTCGTAGCATTCATAGTAGAACAGCTGAACTCACAGGCTCAAGAATACGAATCTGGTACAGTTGAGCAGGTTTTTTTCTGAATCCTTAACTCTGTTTCATGGCCAGCTGGTGGGAAAAGGGGATTTGGAGAAGCAGTTCTGTTGCTTTCCAGTGATGCTGTCAAAGCATTAATCGCTGGTATAACTGTGGCCCGTGTGGAACCATAATCTGAAGATGACAAACCCAGTGCTTCAGGGGAAATGCCATGATAAATTCCAGTGTGGTATAAGATAGAAAGATACAGTGCTTTTCTGGCATTTATGTTTAGGAATCCTTGCGTTTAGCTGTTTATTGTCAGCCTTACTCTTTTGAAGTAAGGACTTGTTGATCCCCTTTCTTGTGTTACCATACTTAAAAAGTCTCACTTCTTTCAGCATTGGAGTGGCAGAAAAAGAGATGCCATGAGAAGTGTGTTCCTGCAGTTCTTTTCATGGAGCTTGTGAATCTTAAAGCCCAAAAGCTTCTTGTGACTAAAGAGGAGGGAGTTGAGACTTGTAACTTGCTGTGTGTGCTCACTATGTTCAGTTCTCGCTGTTGTGTGTGCTCTGTGTTTTGCTTGTCTGTGGCTGACAAATCTTCATGGGGTTTTTCTGGTTCTCTTCCGTTAAAAGGCAGATCAGGAGCGGCGCAGAGAAATTTCCTTACTAGATGACATTTCATCGCAATGTCCGATCGTTTGGGGCAAATAACCAAGGGAAAGGATGGGAAAAGCAAGTATTCGACTCTCAGCCTGTTTGATAAGTATAAAGGAAAGTCAATAGAAGCTATCAGAACTACAGGTAAGAAACACCTCCAGAAAGGTCCTCTTGATGTCTTCCTGCAGTATTGTTGCAGAGCCCATTCAGGTGGTTGACCCTGTGGGATGCAGCTGGGTTGCAGTGTTGGTGCAGGTTTCAAAGCCTGTGTTTCATTAAGACCTAGAGGAAAATGTCCAGGCCTCTTTGTTCTGCTGCTGTTGTGGAGTCATAGAGGAATTACCCAGGATAGCTGGGGGCTTTTGGCCCTTTTGCGTAGTCTGTGTCCTTGCTGCAGAGTGGGCAGGTAGCAAACTTGAGTGGAAGCCTTCCTAGGGCCTTGGGCTGTGCCAGGGCAGGGCACCTGAACTGACTGAAGTGCCTTAAGCTAGTCAGACCTTGTGTGAGGTGAGAGTCAAGGACTGAAGGCCACTGGGAAAGAACCTGAGTAGGTTTTGCAGTGGAAATACGAGCAAAAATAGATAGTGGGTTCAAAAAAATAATGTTGCCTGGACTGGCTCTGGATTTGGTGTGAGAATAGAAAACAAAAAATAAAACACTTCCTTAATAAATGTGGTCTGTTGGATAGAGCTGGAAAATTGAGACCTTGGGATTCCCGGGTTAGGTCACCTCTTTATCTGCTAAGAGGTGGACTTGGGTGGCCATTTCCTCAAGCTGTAAAAAGGTGCTGCTGCTTCTCCTTGGCAAAATGAAAGAGCTACCTGTGCAAATCCTCTGAAAAGACTCTGTGAGCGCTGTTAGGGAGGATGATTTTTCTCCCTCCCTGTAGGAGCTGTTTGCCAGCTGCTACAACAGACGGCTGCATCTGTGGTCCTGTGGGAAACAACCTGTGTGTTGACATAGCTGCAGCACTTCTGTTGGGGCTGCACCCAGCCCCAGCTTCCTAATTAAGGTTACTTATCTGGCAGGATACAGCCCTCTGACCTGCTGCTGTTCCTTTCTCACCAGTTATTCCTAGACATGGCTTACAGAGTCTTGGGAAAGTTGCTGCTGCCCGGCGCATGCCACCTCCTGCAAATTTGCCTAGCTTGAAGTCTGAGAACAAAGGAAACGACCCCAACATCATTATAGTACCCAAGGACGGTACAGGATGGGCAAACAAGCAGGATCAGCCAGACCAAAAGAGGTGGGTAGTGTGAATCGTTGGTAAGTTTTGTCAGGCAGGCAGCAGTGGTTGTGCACTGCCGTGCTTGGTGTCAGACCTTACAGCAAGCAGTTCTCCGTTGTCTGTGCCAACGTAGAGCCAATGTTTTGGCTTGATCTTTTAGCAACTGCCATATTGCCAGGAGTTGTTTTCCTGCCTTTCTCCCCTTTGGTCTCACCTCTGCTGTCTCTGCTCAGTTCCAGTGCGACGGCTGCACAGCTGCAGGAGTCGCTGCCGCAGCAGGGTTTGCAGAAATCTGTCTCCAATTTACAGAAGCCGACCCAGTCAATCAGTCAGGAGGTAGGTGCCAGCAGTCTCTGACTGCCACCCTGGTTCCCCTGTCCCCAGGCAGCTTGAGGGCTTTAATTGCCTGTGTTCCTTGCGCTTAAGAAAAAGCTCCTGTATAATCAGTTATTGTGGAAGTGACTCTCTTGAATCCAAGCTGCTGTGCACCAGGAGCACTGTGCTGCAGTTGCAGAAGTAACATACCCAGGGCTGTATTTCTCAGATGTGTGCAGTAAGTCTAGTTGCAGTCTAGGAAAAAATGGCTGGAACGTGGGATGGCTGGTTAGCACTTCTAAACTATTCTGCTTTGGTTGTAATTCAAATGTGTTTGGTGACAACAGATCCAGCTCTTGCTCCCAGCCTGATGAGACTTGAAGGGAAGAGATCTGGTCATATGGGAGAAGTAGCCAGTGTTAGCACCTGAAGAAGTTACTGGCGAGTAAGAAGGTGTCCCAGAGAGTGCAAGGACCTGACCCCTCTGTGTGTTGCAGATTTCACACTTCTGGTTTAAAAAAGGTTCCCAGCCCTTGAGGTTCAGGTAAATCACGACAGGAGTTAACGTTTTGTGGAGGAGAAGAGTGGCTAATACATGAGAAAGTAGGGTAATAACCTTCAAGCTGAGGTGTAGCATGGAACAAATCTGGAGGATTAAGGAGACCATTTGGGAAAATGCAGGAGAACAAACGCAAAGCTTGATGAGAGTATGAGTTGAGGAAGTAGTTGGTAAAAGTGGGCAGAGGAGATATTAGGCAGAGCAGAGGATTTCTACTGTAGCATTGTACTACGCTGGAGTGCGGAACAGGAGCCTATAGCCCCAGCTTGAAGCTGGGGAAATGTGAACCATAGCAGGTGCCAGCCAGGAAATGAGAAACAGTCATGATTCTTAGCTGATCCATGTTGAGGTTTCTTTTTGCTTTGTTTTCAGAGTACAAATTCAGTGCCAGGTGGACCAAAGTCATGGGCACAGCTGAATGGAAAGCCAGCAGGACAAGAAGGTGGTGAGTATGATAAACAGAACGGGTATGTGCCTGCTTTTCCCAGACAGGCAGGAGATGGGGTGGACTCTCTTTCTTCCTGCCCTCCCTGTCAGCCTGGTGCAGAATGGGAGTGAGGCCTTCTGGGTCCTGTTTCCAGTCTTTGTGGTGTGTTGGCTGGAATGATGCAGCTGAATCAGTTCAGGGCTGCCAGCACAAGACGTGGCTTGAACAGAATGTGTCTCATGGCCACACTGAACCAGAGCAAATCATGCTCTTGGGATGCAGCAGGGAGTTCTGGGAGGGGAAGGTTCTGAAGTAGAAGGGAAACATTTGCCCTCATCATGAGCGTCTTCAGTCAGCCCAAAGCAGGGTATAACAATTTCACAGTAAACCTGTGAAATAGGGGAGGGATTGGTTTAAAAGAGAAGAAAGAAGGGACATTGGAGAGGGGAAATGTAGGCATCTCCATGGGCCAGTAGCAAGGGGATCTTCACCTAACTGGGCAGTCAGAAGTGAGGCTGGAATGTTCTTGTACGGTATCTGTGACCCAAGGGAATTGCAGTGTCGGTGGAAGTGGAGCTGCTGCATGGTGCACTCACCTACACATTGGCTGAGGCCTTGCTATTAAGTCTCCCCCAGTAACTGTGCTGCTAATGGCTTCTGCTTGACTGAGAATCCTGAAGCAGTGTTAACATGAATTGCAAGTTTAGTTTCTTCGGATGCATCCATTTCCACACGGGAGGTGGTTTCCAGCTGCACTGAGTAGTGCCATTAAAACCACAGTGAGAATAACAGCTCAGTTCCACTGCTTTAATGTGAACAGACCTGGAACCATTCATTTGTCAAGTGAAATTGCAGAGAGATTTGAAAGAACTGAGACAGCTGCTGATTGCAGAAACAGAGGGGAAAGTTTACCCTAAATTAAATGAGGCCCTTAATGAGAGGGTGTTTCTCAAGGGCTAAATATTAAAGCAGAAACACCTGAGGCTGGTGGCCAGTGCAAAGACTGTCTTGTTTCCTTAATTGGTACTTTCTTGAGTCTTGCTGTGTAGACCTCCTGTAGAGTCATTTTGAAATCTGTTCATCTAACAGTGTTCTTAAAGGATTTTTTGAAAACTCATTCTAGGTCACACTTAACAATATAGAGTTCTCTACCCAAGAAAACATTTGCCTATGTGGCTAAGAGCAGCTTAATTAGAAGGTAATTGAATCACAGAAGCATCAGAAATCTGTCTGAAAGGATTTCTTAGGCCATCCCATGCTTGTACCTCTTCTCTAGTGGCAATGAACAATTGCTTTTCCTTCTAAGCTAGTTCAAATATTACAGACAAGAAGGAGAGTCTCTTGCTTTTTGCTCTTCTTAAGTCTTAGAGATGTAAAGTCTCTTTTGGAGGGTGTATCCTGAAGAAATGTGGTCTAGTAAATAAATTATGGACTTCTCCATGCCTGTGTTTTCATATTAAGGACATTTGGAGAAAAAAAAAAAGGGGGCACCAAACTTCTTTTTCATTGTGATGCTGCTTAGGATGAGAGTACAAATTGTTAATGGCGGGACATAAATAGTCCTTACATGGTGCAGCCTTACCTGGGGGTAGATGTCTCCCCTGAAAGACACTTACTTGGGCCATTCTAGTTCAGTAAAAATCAGAACTCTTCAACAAGTCTTAGCTACTTCGTGATGTATTTAGGCAATGTCCTTCTCAAGTATTTTCATCTGTGTGAAATTGAAGGTGTTTCGTTCAGCTGTTGTGGAGTCTTTCCTGGAAATTTCACATGGGAGGTCTCGTGCAGTGTGCAAGTTCCAGAAAGTAAAAATTACTTAACCCAGTCCATCTTGATTCTTCAGGGCAAGGAAGGAGAAAGATAGATGAGGCTCCTGTCAAGTCTTCAGTACTCATTCCTGATACTGTCATGTAACTCTGAAATGCCCTTTTTAAGAGAGCTTTAGCCAAGTAACATTAAGAAACAGTTCTCAAAAAAAGCAATTCCTTTAATGTATAATAGTAATGTAATGCTCGTCATTTCCTTTTTTTCAATGTTATCTTGCCAACAGATTTAGGAGAATTGCTGTGTTTCGTGTTCCAGATCTTTAGAATTGACAGAGAACTGTTGTTCTAGGGTGATGGATGACTCAGCAAGACAGTTTTCCAGTGACTAGAAATGAACCTGGCCTGATCTGGCCAGTGATCTGCATCTTGAAAATGCTGCAGCAGGGAGGAGAGCATAGAATATCTGTCCTTACCTGTGGTGTTTCACTGATACATCAACAGAAATTTTAACAATAGACTTCCCCGGCAGAGTGAGGTCTGAGCAAAAAGAGTCTGAATAGAAATGTCAAATACTTGATAGCAGGGTATCATTTATGAGCGATCTTGCAGGGTTCATATCTCTGCCTCTGTCTGAATTCTGTACTTCACAAAAATAATTGGAAGCTGAGAAAGTTCACTGACATTGTTGAATCTGAGAATTTAAATTAAGATCCCGGGTGTGGGAGTGCTGGGTGAGGACATGTGTTGTCATGTTGGTGACAGTGTCTGAGAGTGTTGGGCATGTGAAGTGAGGTGCTGGTACGATAGTAATTTGGGTTTGAATATGCCAGAGGACCAGATTCCCAGGAAACTCATTTCCAGCCTGGTCTCGTAAGGGAGTTGAAACAATGAAAAGATCTTCTCTGAGTCCCACCCTTATTTGTCTGACAGGTTCAAGGGCCTCAAGCCGACTGTTATCCTTCTCTCCCGAGGAATTTCCGACGCTGAAAGCAGCTGGCGAGCAGGACAAGGTTGGCAAAGAAAAGGGCGCCTTAGATCCGTCGTATGGGCCAGGACCAAGCCTCCGCCCCCAGAGTGAGTGAAGACTTGTGTCTTTCTGCCTTACCCCAGCTCAGTAACCCCACTGACTCTGTTTTGGGAGGGGGGTGCCAGTTCACAGTAGTACCAAGAGCTTTATCCTTACATTTCCTGTTATCTTGGGAGCTTACACGTGTCAGGCTGCTTAGCAGATGCTCACAGATTGGCGTGTGGTGCTGATGTACTGTGGTCTGGACAGCCAAGTATGGACTGTCATCCACTACACTGTTTAATAAAAAACTGCTGTGTGATGTTGCAAAACAGGCCCCTTCCTGGGCTTGGGGAGCCACAGTGGAATTAGTGTGGGGTGTAATGTGGCTTGTCTTTGAGTGTTCTTGCATCTAATTGGCCTTAATTCTGCAGGGTAAGGACTCTGGAGATGGGGGGCACTCTGGTAGGAGTTCAGGTTTATTGGCAAATAAGGACACCACTGGTGCAGCAATTACTTAGTAACAGCTGACACTGCTCCTCTCTTAAGAAAATTAACACAGTTGGAAATTTCTCTTGGTCCTTGATATTTTTCTACAGCCTTGGAGTAATTAGGGCTTGACCAGAGTACTCGAGGTTTTGAGACTTTCTGGCAGAGCGGCTGCCTGCGTTTACGAATACTAACGTCATTATTACCTCTTTTCCAGATGTCACCAGTTGGAGGGAGGGCGGTGGGAGGAACGTCACCTCTGCCACATCTCTGACCGCCTCCCCTGCTGAGCTGGGCAGCAAGACCTCCAGCACTGGAGACGGGGCCCCCTCCTCAGCGAGCGGCAGCGATGCCAAGGAGCCGTCTCTGCGCCCAGCTCAGCCCGTCCGCAAAGGGGCTTCGCAGTTCATGGGCAACGTCTACCAGCCACCCACGTACCACGACATGCTGCCTGCTTTTGTGAGTGACCCTTTCTCCACTCCTTGGTGATGTCCTTCGTTCTTAAGATAACGGGGGGTGGCCTGCTGGGCAGCCAGATGTGAAATGTTTGTTTACCATTTTTGTGGGTGCAGCTACCATGCTCATGTTGAAACCTTATCTGGGTAAACCTTCCTGTGGCAAGGAGAAAAACCAGGCTGTTCGGCTTTGCCTTGTTCTAGATGTGTCCACAGCAGCCATCCGAGACCCCTGCGTCGCTGGACCGAGGCTCTTTCCCCGTTCCTCAGCTTCGGCTTGAGCCCCGAGTACCTTTCAGACAATTCCAGATGAATGACCAGGATGGGTAAGGCTGCTGTCGCTTTCCCACTTGTTAGGCAGGTTCAGGGCGTGACATGAACCTTAAACTAGGCAGGAATTCACACACAGTGCATGTGTGAAGCTGCAGGCACCAAAGGGGAAATCTGGTTTCTACCCAAAGCAGCAGTGTTTTTCTCCAGCTACAACAGCAGCTGAAATGTTGCAAGGCTGTGAGCATTGTGTGTCTGAAGAGCAGGTGGATATGGGAATTGGTGTGTGATCCTGGACTGGAGGGGTTGCAGCTCTCATCTGTAAGCTCTAGGAAGTAGGTACCAGGTAGACAAGGGAAACTGCTGGACAGGGAGAGAAACTCGGTTGCATTGTATATAAGTGCATAGCAGAAAAGGACTGATTCAGTGTTAAAAACTCAGCTCTGCATTCTTTGATTCTTTTTGCTGTTTCTGACCAATGCAGAAAAGAGAACAGGCTCAGCCTGTCTCGCCCAGCACGCCCACTTCGGCAGCAGATGGAGCGAGTGCCTCGGCCCACCATCATCAATGCAGAGAACCTGAAGGGCTTGGATGAGCTGGACAATGATGCAGATGATGGATGGGCAGGTAAAGTGCCTTCATGCTTGAGCTTTGTGCAGTTGTGAAATTTCTATTGGTGTAAATGATGACACAATGGATCCTTCTGATCCTTCCATCACTTTGTGCTCAAGGAACTGGATCTGAAGACTCCTAAAATCTGAAAACACCAAGCACAGCAGGAGGGATAGCACTGTGGGTGCTGGGAAGGAGAGTTAGTCCCACCGTTTCAGTCATGGCATTCAGTATCCATATGCACAGTCTGGCTTGTTGACTGTCTCCTCATTTGCAGCCCCCCTCCCGGGCTGTTCGCTGCTCCTCCTCTGGGCCCAACCCAGCTGTTCAGTAGTGTGTGTCCACACTGCTCACATCATTTCTTGCCTCATCTAGTTGAAGTTGTCCTCCTCATGGAGGGAGGCTGGTAGATGACATGAAAGGTCCCTTCCAGCCCAAGCCATTCTGTGATTTCCAGGAGCAATGGTGGACGTTTGGCTGTGCGAGTAGTTCGTGCCAAGCCTGTGTGTCCCGTAATTTAGTGCTAAAGGGAGGCATAAGCTTTATCAGGACAAGGGACTTGTTTCTTTCCTCTCATAAATCCATTCTCCCTTGCTGCCTTTGTAGGCATTCATGATGAAGTAGATTACTCTGAGAAACTTAAGTTTAGTGAAGATGAAGAAGAGGAAGAAACACTTAAAGATGGACGACAGAAGTGGTAAGAAGTCACTCTATTTGCACCTACAGTTGTTTCAGTAAAAGTGAGCAATACAAAGATCTTTAAAAACTTGTTCTAAATGTGGGGTCTTTCTTAATCCCTCTGATTTTTTGCTGTGACTTTGTTGATTTTGCTGGGCAGTGTTTGAATGGTCTTCAAGGATATGTGTAGGTCTAGCAGCTGCCAGTTTATAGGCTTTTTTCCTCCTCTTCTATCACCTTTATCCTGCTGCACAATAGTGGAGTTGATCCATATGCACCTTAAGAGAAGCACATCACTTATTCTGGTGTTTTTTTTAATCTTTTCTTTTTATTAGAGTCAGTTGCTTTTGCCACTTGATCAGGCTGCAAGTACTTTTTGAGGCGAGTAGCAAATGCAATAATAAAGCTGTTTATGTGACAGGAACAGCTGGGATCCCAGAAGGCAGCGACAGTTGTCCCTGAGCTCTGCAGACAGTGCAGATGTCAAGCACACCTTGGAGGAAGGAAAGAATTGGAATGATTCAGTTGGCTTGTCCCGGCCAGTCCGGAAAACGCAGGAATCACAGCAGCCTCCGAGGAAGCTGAATGGCTGGAGCTCTGCCTCAGAATACCAGGTAGGTTGAACTCACATGGGTGAGCTGAAAGCCTAACTGTCCTTAAGAGGCCAGTTTGAATTTTATTGGAAATGGGAGGCTGATGAATTTCTCTATTCTTAGTTTATATCCACCTGGAGAGAAATCTATCTGCATAGTGCTTCCACTAGGGAAAAGAAATTGAAGCTGGTCCAGAGCAGTGGGGTTGTCAGTGAGAAAATGGAGTTGCTGAACCAAATGGCAATAACTCTTCCCAGTAACAGGGGGATTTGTGCTTGAGAATAGAGGGGAGGGAGTCAGAAGGGGGATATCATCAGCATGGGATGCAGAGCTCAAGATAGAGGAACTGATTGGGTCATGCTGATGGAGGAATGTTTTTTCTCTGGCAGAAGCCCGCACTGGGAAATGTTCTCAGACAGCAGTCCCTCGAAGATAAAGAAGAAAAGGTGCCTGTGAGACAGAAGTTTGTGCACTCTGAGATCTCTGAGGCTGTCGAGAGAGCTAGGAGGCGACGGGAGGAGGAGGAGCGGCGAGCCAGGGAGGAGCGCCTGGCAGCCTGCGCTGCAAAGCTCAAGCAGCTTGATCAGAAATGCAAACTGGCTCAGAAGAGTGGGGAGACACAGAAACACACAGAGAATGAAGATGTGCGACCTCCCAGCACTGAGAAAAGCACTGCACAGGAGAATGGCCATGCTTTCCGTAAAGGTACAGAAACACTGCCTGCCTCACCCTGTAAAAACTACTTCTTTGCCATTGTGCTGATCTCTTACCTGGAGTGGGGGAGTTCCTGGGCAGGAGTGTTCAGAGGGTTCTTCAGCTGCCCTTGAGAGATCAGCTGCTGCTTGTATTCTGCAGAGTATTTTGCGTTGTTGACAAAGGTTGATGAAATAAAGAAAGCTATTAAAATAAATGCAAACTTCTTTAGTTGCCTTTATCTGTGCTCAGTGAGCTGTGCTACCAGAGGCCGTGTTGGCATGGGCCTCATGGGCTTCTCATGATTAGATGATAACATTAAGTGCTCGTGGCCGTAGATCAGAAAACCAGTAAGTGCTGACAGGTTTAAGGACTAACAGGGGAACAGGACTTTATCCCCAGTGCTTAAGCAGAAGGCTGATAGCAAAGGAGGCTCTCAGAATTTATCATTAAAACAAGATGGACAAAACCCTCTGTAGGGCTGTCAAGGTAAAGGATTGTAGTAAGGTTCAGCCATGTATTGCAGTCAGGACGTGCCCATACCTGTGTATGTTGTTTGGTGGTGGTGGTGCACTCCCACCTCCGTCATGAGCAGGCTCTTGAGGGCTTGTTTTCTTCTCTGCAGCAACCCCTGAGTTTCACACACAGGAAGCCTCTGCTGGTTATCTGGAAGAGGAGAGTCCTGCTCCAGCAGCAGCAGCAGCCCAAAGCAGCAGTGAGGAGGAGCTCAGAGAAGCTCCCTCACCAGCACAAGATTTCAACAAATACCAGAAGTCTCTTCCCCCACGATTCCAGAGGCAGCAGCAGCAGCAACAGCAGCAGGTAAATGGCTCACAACCCATTTTCTGGACCCCCACTAAACCATTGTGTTTGCTCAGTTCTCAACACCATCAATCTTTGGGCTGGGAGGAGATAAATGGGTTTTACCCTGACCTTTTTCAGTATTTCTCATCATGGAAATACCCTGTCTTGGTGGGTAAAAAGGCTCTGTGTGGGCTACGTGAGTTTTCCTTGCACCCTGTGATGCTGGAGCTGTTGTGGGTAGGGCTTGGCCAGGTTTGTGTCTTGCCTGGGAGAAAAATACAGTGCTGTCAGAAATGGTGACTTGTCCTGCATGGTTGTCTGGGCATCTCCTGACAATGGGAACTCTTAGGCCTGTGTGGTTTGTGGCAGAGCTCTGGTTTGCAAATGTGCATGAGCAGGAGGAGCTGGGGATGTTCCCACATCCAAAACCATGAGCGCATCAGTGGCTGTCCCGGTGCTTGTGTAGGCCCGGCCCAGGGAAGCTTCTGTTCCTTGGGCTAGCTTTCAACCTGGTGAACATCTCTGCTTACTCTCTGGCACAAGATGAGCCGCTGTTCTTCAGCACTGCTGCAGTGGCTGAGTGCACAGGGCAAGGGAAGGGAAAACCCTTGGGGTTCAGCAGTTTCCAGTTCACCCAGCACCTGCTGTGTCCTTACCGTTGTAGGTAGGCGCAGCCATTTGCTTGCCAGGGGCAAACTGTGCTTGGGTTGGCACGTTGCTTCTGGACTGGGAGTTCTGGAGTGGCACATTTCTCATTCCACCTCCTGCCTTTACAGAGGGCTGGTCCTTTGCCCTGATCTCATCTAATACCTACTAAAGTTTTTTCTTTGAGTCTCTTTCAGATCATTGCGTTCTTTGCACCATAAAAAATGTTTGGTCTTAAATGTTTATTTTTTGTTGCATTAAAAACTCTTCTGGGGCCCTGAGCCATCAGCTGAACTGCTTTGTGCATCTTGGCTCTTGCCTGACCTTTCAGTGCTGTATGTGCCATACGTGCTGTGCAGCTCTGCCGCCAGATGCAGTGAGCCTCGTAGGGCAGCAGAGCCAAACCAGGGACAGAGTATTCAGGCTTCAGATAATGCAAAGTTAATTGCCATTCTTCATAAAATAACCACTTGAAATGGGATATAATCAACGCTGCTGCAGATCTTAGCAAAGAACTCACAATTGGCTTTTGCTCAGTAATTGCTCTTTTATGGATGTTCCCTGTGCTCGTTGCTCGGCAGTTGACATTTTCACGACTCAGATGTACAGCAGCAAATGCTGCTTAATGTTACTCTTGAAAAGAGATGCTCTTGAACTAAAAAGAGTTGGATGTCTTTGCTGTCGTGCTAATACTACCACAGGTCATTGGTACTGGGAGAACATGACGTTTTATTTTATTTTCTCTTATCCTCTGTGATGTTAGTATGTGTGAGGCAGTGTATGTTTTGGCTGGCTTGTATTGCTGTTTCAGTAGCTCCATGAAAAGAATAAAATGGAAAAGTGTTGGTATTGTGAAGGAAATATTTTCTCCAAGGTACCAGAGGACTAGATAATGTAGGTATAATCTGCATTTATCAGAGCCTTCCTTGCTGTAATGATGTGTCAGATTCAGATTTAAAGGTGTCTCTTCTGCTCTTGCAGTTGGGGATGGGCTTTTTTAATAAACAGTTACAGCATTTGACACTCTTGTAAGCTTAGCAAAAAAATACGGTGACACATTTGACAAGTAAGTAGATGCATTTCTTCTTAATTGGAGCTGTTTAGTATTTGAAAGCTTTTTTCAGTACACAAAACTCCCTTCAAATACGTATTCTTTGTGGACCTTCAGCAAAACTTGAGTGTCAAATTAACATCATGACAGTCCTCAGCTAAGGGAAGGTGGACTTGGCCATGTGGGAGATAGGGAAACAACCTCCAAGTGCCAGCCTGTCTCTAAAGAATGCCCAGGAAACACTGTAAAATATTAGTAGCTCTCTTTATGTGGTTTAGGTTGTTTTTATCTAATCTGTTAAGATAACAGACATGGAACTAATATATATACACACTAAATAAATTAGAGATGCATTTCCTGAAAAAGGCAACATCTTCTAAAATAATTTGGTTCCAGTTATGAAGTGGTATTTGACAGGAAGCTGTCCTGTATTCATAGGAGCATTGAGAAGATGCAAGTTGTGGTCTTGAAGCTGATCCCTTGTGTTTGGCCACAGAGCCTGGCCCACAGTGGTGTGATAGTCTGGCTGCTCTGGTATTTACAGAATAGCAACTGCCACGTTCCCAGCTGGTAGTGAGTTACCCCCCTCTGCTTCGCCCTCCCATCTGATCAGGGATCGAGCCTTTGATGGATGGCATGTGTTTTTCTTTGGCTGACCAGTACCTCAGTGTGGTTCCTGGCACCACAGCCATGCCCAATGGCCCATCCTCTTCCCTGCAGGAGCAGCTGTACAAGATGCAGCACTGGCAGCAGCAGGTCTATCCTCCCCCGTCCCACTCCCATCCCCAGCGGACGTTCTACCCGCCGCACCCGCAGATGCTCGGCTTCGATCCCCGCTGGATGATGATGCCCTCCTACATGGACCCTCGCATGGCCCAGAGTCGCACCCCAGTGGATTTCTACCCTTCAGCCCTTCACCCTTCAGGTGAGGTGTTGTCGGTGTTGATCTTGGCTGTTGAGCTGGTTCATAGCTGAAAATCTGCTGTGTGTCTTAACCTCTGTCCAGACTTTGCGTTCTGGCCGGCATCCCTTCTCTGGGGATGAGAAAGCTACTTGCAGTGGGAAGTGGTGGGAGGGAGGGAGGACGTGTGGACGTGTGTCTCTCCATTCTCTGCACTGCAGTGGGAGACCTTCCCTGACTGCTTTGTGACCTTAGTGGATGTAACTGAACTTGCCCCTTGGAGGAAAGATCCACTGATCTTGCCTGTTGGAGGAGAAGGATGAGTTTTGGAGTTACTGTAATCATATGAAATCTTAATAGACCTCCTCTAGGAAATGTGATGGAGAAACCCTGTAGTTCCTGAACTGTGTGCACTTTGCACCTTCCTGTCTTGTTACTAATCTTCAGAGGTGTGAATGTAAACATCAGGATGTATAAATCGTTCTCTGGAGTTTGTGGATTGCTTCATCCCAAGCCAGTGATGCTGTGTAGTGTCTGTGTGGGCTGGGCTCTGAGAGCTGTGTCCTCTTCTGTATCACTCCAGGTGTATTTCCCAGCTGTGCATTTTCCAAGCACAGGCTTCCCTTTACAAGGGAAGTTTCCACAGCTGCAGCCCCCTGCTGCCCAAGAAAGAAGGGGAATCAAGCTAGGAGATTGTTAAATTCTTCTTGTCTGTGAAATTCTAGTACTTAATGGCGTGAACTCTGTTGTGGGCAGGAATTATGAAGCCCATGATTCAGCAGGACTCCATCGGTGGGAGCAGCTGTCGGTCTGAAGATCAGAGCTGCCAGGCAGGGCAGGCAGAGAGGAAAACTGCTCCCTTGGATCCTGTGCCAGTGTGGGGCCAGGACAGCTACACATCCCTGCAGAGCAAAGGATACTCCCTGTCACATCCAAAACAGGCCGACAACATGAGCGTGGAGGGGCTGCATGCCAGGTGAGTGCAGAATTCCCTGTCCTCATGCATACTGGGATGGGAGGTGCTGCTGGAAGCCATCTACTGAAAAGCAGGTGTAGAGCTGGCCTGAAAGATGTCTGTGAGCAGGCCCGGGTGCTGATCCGGGAGCACCTGTATACTCCTGAGTGTGGAGATGATTACAGACTGAGCTGTTCAGAAGTGTTCTATCTGACCAGCTTGGAGCCTGTTTGGAGGGAGAGGGGGACTTGTCACCTACATGAGAAGGTATAAAAAACGAGTCAAAAATTGTGATGCTTGCTAGTTTGTCTCCTACTTTTTGTGGGCATTATAAAACCAATTCTTTGTATTCAGATCTCCACATCATTGGAGGTTAAATCTCCCTTCATTTCTTAAGTTTGCTGCCATCATAGGAACTGTTTTTCTTTGTCATGCATTGATTTAACAAACCAGACACTACAGCCTGAGGCCTTAGCAGCTCTGCCCAACATTTTGGTATTTACAGGTTCATTGCCTCATGAGCATAAACTTCAATTTCTTTTCACCCCTTGTATCCAACCTGGGCCCTTGGAAGATATGCTGTGATCTGCATTACCTGACTTTCCTTTGTTTGTTATTTGTTTTGTTCTCAGGAATGAAAGTTACTCTGCTTCTGGAAGGCCAGAGAGTCTGAGCACTCAGCGAGATCTCTTTGAGGAGAGAGGGGAGGAGTATTTGAATGCTTTTGACAAGAAGGCCCAAGCAGACTTTGACAGCTGCCTGTCTTCTCAGAGGATAGGCCAAGATCTCTTGTTCCAGCATCAGGAGAGTGTGCAGGAAACCTGTCCTGCTGGCAGCCGCCATGTGAACCTGAGGTGTTCACCCCTCGAGCCAGATTTTATCCAGGCAGAGAAGAAGCCTGAATATAATGGTTGGGATATCAGCCACCATCAGAAACCTGCAGAGACAGCAGCGGAAGGTGCTGAAGAAGTAGCCCGGGATGAGCAGTCGTTCAGTGCAGACCCCTGGAAGAAAGAAGGAGCCAGCACCAAACAGGCCACTGAAGAGACAGCGGAGTGGGCTCCTGAGAGCCGCAACACCAGCGGGCAGCCCCAGGAGCAAATGGGGAGGACACGGCGGTCGGGCCCCATTAAAAAGCCAGTCCTGAAAGCCCTCAAGGTGGAAGAGAAGGAGAAGGAGATGGAGAAGGTTAAGCTGGAGGGAGAAGACAGCTCACGGTCGCTGAAGGAGAAGGCAGCTGTTCAGAAGGTAGAAAATGAGTCAGATGACTCTGCTGCCTTGCTGAACTCCACACGTTACCTGCTGGATGACAAAGGTTCTTCCCAAACCAGCCTTGCACGAGAGGCTGAGAAATCCCAAGAGGAAGAAGAGGAGGAAGAGGAAGAAGAGAAGCCAGAAAGAACCTGGGAGAGCAAACTATCCAGAGAGAGCAGCGATCTCCCTCCCACAAAGAGAAACAACTGGATCTTCATCGATGAGGAGCAAGCCTTTGGTGGGAGAGGTCAAGGGCGTGGGCGAGGGAGAGGCTTCAGAGAGTTCACTTTCAGAGGCCGAGGCACGGTTGTGAGCAGCAGGGGGGTCTACAACAACAACAACAACCAGAGGAGCATGCGGGGCCGAGGGCTCCGGGAGTTCAACCAGCCAGAGGACTTCCCCAGAGGCAAACCAAGGCGCCGGATTGCCAGCGAGACACACAGCGAAGGGTCCGAGTACGAGGAGCTCCCCAAGCGTCGCCGGCAGAGGGGCTCGGAGAACAGCAATGAGGGCTCTGTGCTGGACAGGGAGGACAGCGATTTGAAAAAGGGGGACTTCAAAGAATCTTGGAGGTCCAACAAAATCTATTCAGATGATCACAACAGCCTGGATCCTAAGAGGGCACCAAGAGCCTTTGGGAGAACACTGCCACCGAGGCTGAGCAACTCTGGCTATGGGCGAAGGGGGTTCATGGGTAAGGAGCCCACCCAGTGGCAAGGCAGGAGTGGGGGAGGAGGGTGGCAGGAGTACAGCCACACCTCTCCTTCAGACACTTTTGGAAGCAGGCAGCAGTCTGACAGGGAGTACATTCAGGATTCTTACAAACACACGGATTCCTTCTCCAGCCGGGTTTTTGATGAGAGTCATCTAGATGACAAAAGGCACTTTTTCCAGGAGGATTACTCAGCAGATCAGGAGAACATAGAGAACAGGCCCTTCAGGAGGCGGCGTCCTCCACGCCAGGACAAGCCCCCACGGTTCAGGCGCCTCAGGCAGGAGAGGGAATCGGTTGGGCAGTGGAACCCCGAGGAGGGAGGCCCTAATCTGCTGCCCAGCCAGTGGCCAGGCAGACCCAAGCTGAGCAGTGCAGAGAAGAGCAGCATCTCAGGCAGACGCTCTCCTGAGCTGTCCTACCAGAACTCTTCGGACCATGCCAATGAGGAGTGGGAGACAGCGTCTGAGAGCAGTGACTTCAGCGAGCGGCGGGAGAGAAGAGATGGAGTTCCAGAGAGTGAGAGCCAGCTGGAAAGTGGCCTTGGCACTGGGAGCTTGGGAGAGAAGAGGGAACTGGCAAAGAGGAGCTTCTCAAGCCAGAGGCCGCTGGTGGACAGGCAGAGCCGCAAGGCTGAGCCAGCAGGGTTTGCAGAGCAGTCTGTCAGGACTGGTGTGGGAGCAGCTTCCAGATACGAGAGCCAGCAGAGCGGGACCCTGATAAAGAGCAAAAGGTAAGTTTGTTTTTCTCATCTGTGATATATGCAAGTGTTGAAGGAGTAGACATACACCCCGTGGATTTTCTTCTTGTCACTTTTATTCTCATTCTACTGACAAAACGTAATCCTTTCCCTTCTTTCCATGTAGGTCTCCAGAAGAAGGAGGAGGCCTTGGCAACACTAGTGGTGGGAGCAGCCACTCAATTTATAGCTTGGATAGGGCCTCCCACGTGAACTCAGAGAGTGCTGAGGGGCCAGGTAAAAAGCCAGAGAAGGAGCACAAATCCACTGCACAAAGAGCAAGTGAGAAGGGAGAGGCCTTGTCGCAGTTTGAACTGAGTTATGGAAGTGAGTGTCATGATTCATCTGTTTCTTTAAGAGGATAATGTATTATGGCTGACTACAAGCCAGACTGATTTAATCCACTGTAATTTTTAATATCAGGTTAGGGGCTTTTTTCCATTTAATTGCAGAAACAAGAAAATTCTTGTGTATCTAAATAGAAAAATGTGGAAGGTAAAATTGTTAAATTTTAAATGCAGACTTTTCAGCCAGATCTGACAGTGTCTCTGATGTTTCTTCTATAGAAAGTTTGTGTCCAAGGAGAATATTTCTCTGTTTCTCTCTAAGAGGCTAATGTATTTTTAGGCTTGAAATTTATATTGAGTGAAGGAAATTGAGAGAGCATCCAGAACGGGGAATTTGAGGCTGAGCTAGTGGCAGGGAGGCAAGAAATGAGTATCTTTGAAAAGAGAATGCCCTGAGTTATCACACAGCTCCCATCCCCAAGCTCTCTAGCTGAAGCATGCTCATCTTGAAACAGAGGAGGCAGCAAAGTCCTGCAAGATAAATTGGCTGGTAGATGTCACCAGACTACATGATTTTGTTTTCAGAATGTAGTTGTGATCTTGCTAGGTGAACTTACTGTGGCATGGATCCTCTTTGGAGTGCACTCTTTAAATTACTGCAATTACAAAGCTTTCTATGTGCATACATGTGTACTTTATTCTCCCCCGTGTGCTTTGTTCAGGTTCCATCATTGATAATCGGGTGTCGAACACAGCAGAAGAGAATGAAGTTGGTTCCATGGCAGGGGAAGGCTTCATTGAGGTTCTGACTAAAAAGCAGCGTCGTTTGCTGGAAGAGGAGCGAAGGAAGAAGGAACAGGCTGCTCAGGTGAGGAATGGGAGGCAGAAAAGTTGGGCCTGTTACATGGTTTGGATTGCAGTCAGAGAAACAGGGCCCCAGAAAGTGTTTGTATGAACAGAAAAACATACAGTTCACAGTGCTAAAGTAGTACAAATCCTGTGTTGGGCCTCAGAAACTTACTTAGGGCTGCTGGTCTGAAAAGGAGAGTTTGATTTCTGACTATTCTTGGCTTGCAGCAGAATCGTTAATTGTGATTTAAGTTTCTAGAGTGATCTTCAACCAAAGCAGCTTGGCTCTCGCAGCCAGCTGCTGTCTGTAGTTGGTGGGCTATTGGGCAGCAGGAGCAGTGGAGGACTTGGCACTCTCACTGTGTTGTTGCCAGAAGAAAATCTCACACTGCGAAAGGTGGCTCCTTCCAGTCTCGATGGACTGGGGGAGCCTCCCAGTCTGACAGCTGTGCCTTCCTTGTCACAGGCACCAGCCAAGGCCCGCGTCCTTCAGTCGCGCATTCCGCCGCGATTTGCTAAGAAGCAGAACAGCCTGTGCTTGGAGCAGAGTGATGTAACGGTGTCTGGAAACAGCCTGGGCACAGAGATCTGGGAGAGCAACAGCCCAGGTAGGCTTGGGTCTCTTTGTTCCGAAGGGTTTCACAGCGCTGGAGTCCTCTGGGGCATGCAGCAAGGATGGGGTCCATGGTTCAGAGGAGACAACCCTGTCCTGTCTGCTGTGAGAGGGAGGGGAGGTGGCAGACATGTGGAGTAGTCTCTGTTCTGAGCTCTGCTGTTCAGCCATCCTACTCCTGTTGCTGGCCATGTCAGTCTCCTAATCTATTTCTTGGGTCTTCGTTTCATGTCAAGTTCCTACTATACAGCATTTTATAGCTGGTTGGGCTGGATCTACTTGAGACTTTTTCTTTTTTTTGCTTTCTTACATTTTCTCATCTCTAGCCCTGAGCAGCTAGTGCCTTCCTTGTGTCTCTCTGACCTGTCTTTATCCTGTTATGGATAAGCAATCTCCTCCCTGTTCTCCACTCTCACTCCTCATACCCCGTGTTCTCTGCTGCATCATGTCTCAGATATCTGGGCAACACTTAACTTTCTGAGGTGGTGAAAACACCCTTTCTCATGTCTAGAAAGGGCAGGTTGATGGTGTAATGTGTACAGGGTGTGCTCATAGCTGTGTTTCAAGCAGCTGAACCCTGCCCTCCATTCTCTTCCAGCACTTTCCGTTCAGTCTCCTGGCAGTGATTCCTGGAGCAAGCCTGTAAATGCCTTTAATGGTACTGAGTCTAGCACTGAGGTAAGTGGAACCTAAGGTGCCCTTCAGGTATTGTGTGCATAAAGTATTAATGCAGGTGGCTTTTATGCTTCTCATTGCTCCATCTGTGCTTAGTGACTCTCAGCTCTGCTTGTGCTATTTTAAACTGTCTCTTTGCAGTTTTAATTGGAGCTTGATGCTGTTCAAATCTTGGCTTAGAGAGCCAAGCACTGCTTGATGTTGCGTTTGGGTATAAATCTGGAGTAACTGTGTGCTAGAGCTGTTGCAGGGTTATGCTCATCACTGGGTGCACACTGTGGTCGAGGAGGGTGGAATCCCATAGTTTGTGCCTCGTGCCTGTGAGCAGCATGTAGCTGTAGCCTTAACACAGGGAGGGCAGAGGAGTTCCTGAAGACCAAGAGTTCTAATTTGGTTTGTGTCACATGTGAAGTGAGTTTGGCAATCTCAGCCTAGTTGCTCTGTGGGACACATTTCCTTGCTCTGAAGCCGTGGTCTGGTTGGTGCATCAGTTCACCTGTCTCAGGGCTGTGTAGTGCTGAAGGAGCGGCCAAGGGATGCTGCAGATCAGGCCCAACTCCTTTGCAGTTAACCAGGATGGTGATTTGAAAAAGGGACGTGGTGTTGCTGTTTTCTGGGATGTTTTTTCCTCGGTGGCGCTGGGTCGGAGTCCGGGGCTTTAACACATTTCGTGCTTTGCATAGCAGGGATTTAAAGGCAGCCAGGGGGATAGTGGCATTGACTTGAGCGCGGAGTCTCGGGAATCCTCCGCCACCTCCTCTCAGCGCAGTTCTCCATATGGCACCCTCAAACCAGAGGAGATGAATGGGGCTGGCCTGGTGGACACAAAGCCTGACTGCCAGAAGGAGCAAGTGCAGAAGCAGACTGATAAAAAGGTAATCTGGATTCGCAGCCAAGCCAGAGCGCAGAGTGAGAGACCTTGTGAAGTGGTTGTGTTGTTCTTGATAGCATTTTTAAGGCTTAAGGTTTGGTTATTTGGTCTTTGTGTCTCAGCCTCTCTGCTTTCCTGTTAAGGATTCAGATCAAGGCTCAGGACAGAACAAGGAACACAAGCCTGGACCAATCGGCAACGAACGCTCCCTGAAAAACAGAAAGGGTTCGGAGGGAACGGAACGGCTGGAAGGGAATATTCCCCCTGTTAATGGGGTGGAAATTCACGTGGATTCTGTACTTCCTGTGCCACCCATTGAATTTGGAGTAAATCCTAAAGTGAGGATTGAATTTCATTTTATCTTCTTGGTGATTTGATCTTGTTGAGACATGAAAGGTGGTTTGAGGCAGAAGGATTATTTAGAGGAGGCTTCCAGCTGTAGTGTTGCCTTGGATTTCATTACTGATACAGACCAGGTACTCAGGATGTCCTGGCAAACGTGTAGTATTCTCTTGGAAATACTGTCCCAAGGACCAGCTGGGGTGGTAACAGAGATGAGAGACAAATCACAGCCAAGCTTTTGTGTGCCTCTGGGGGTTGCCTGCTGCTGAGTGCTGACAAGTGTTTTCTGTTTCCAGCAAGGCTTACTGGAGATCAGTAAGTTTGTAGTGTCATAATTCAAGCCAGAGTCATTAACCATGAAATGCAGAGGGAGGGGTGGGCCATGGACCTGGATTTGAATTTTATGTTTTGCTTTTCCAGGACTCTGATTTCAGCTTGCCACCTGGTTCTGCCTCTGGCACTGCAGCTAACCCTGTCACCAAATTGCAGGATGCCTTGGCCAGTAATGTAAGTATTTTTTTTTCTTTTGGCATTGATTCGTTGGAGATACCCCTTAGGTGTAAACCTCAGATGCTTCCAAAGAGAGCAAGTATGTTTGCATCTGACTTGAGATTTCATGCTTAGGCAGCACATGTCACTGAAATCCAAAATGGAAATCTCAAGACACATTGGTAAAATGAGTGTCTCAGACTCAAAAGTGATGCAGAGAACAGCTTTTTTTATTGTGGCCTCTGTAAAGCAATCTCTGAGATGACCAGTCTCTTCTCCTGAGACACACAAGTGGCTGGACATGGCCATGATGCAGATAGCGACATGTTTAGGCCCAGACTGCCCATCCTCTTCTAAAGGTTTCATCTGCCCCAGCAAAGCCGAGAATGTAACGTGGTGGTCATACCTTTTTTGAGGTTTCTCAGCTTATTCCAGCCATCTGGGTATTTCATTATTCTGTGAGGAAGAGTGAGCACACTGCAAGCTGAGCTGGTAGCTTAGCTGTAGACAGCAGTGTGAGACACACACAAAGCTGCTTTTGAAATGTCTTCAAGTTTGTAGGCTGGTTTTGATTTTGGAGATTTGTCTTGAGGGGGGTTTCAGAAACAGGTTTTGTCTGAAACTTAGGTAGTTTCTAAATATGGGACAGGAAGGAGAACTGTTCTGCGAATGGAAGTTACTGGATCAAACTAATGTTTAGGTGAAATCTGCTATAGTTCAGCATAGAGGGGTGTCTTTGCACCAAAGCTTCCTTTATTGCAAGGGCAGTATGGATTGAATGTGATACTTGGATCCTGCAGTACCACTGGGGAGTGAATTCTTTGATGTGCAGTTACTAGAGCTGCCCAGCTGAACCTCTGTCAGCCTTGGTGGTGCATAACATTCTCCTAAGAGTTCACAAACATTCACCTTTTACGACTCTCCCCTCAGGCAGGGTTAACACAGTCCATTCCCATCCTGCGAAGGGATCATCACCTCCAGCGCTGCATCGGCCTGAACCCCATGTCCTTCCCCACTGCAGACCTTACTCTTAAGGTAAGGAAGCTGAGGGGGTGTGGGTACCATGTCTCTGTAGGCAGAGCAGTGAGGGTGGGGAGATCTTTCCCAGAGTATTTTGTTAGGTATTGCTAAGCTGAAATTAGCTTTTGTGAAAGCTGTGCATATGTGCTATTCAACATGAATGCAGGGGTGTGTGTTTTAAGTCCTGCATGCAGGAAGTCCTTGCCAATTGTAGAGACAGTGCAACAAAGCTTTCCGATTTCAGTTCTGGGTAAGGTGGCTACTCGGGGATCCTGGGAAGCTTGGTGGTGTAAAGAGAGGGAAAAACCAAGCAAAACCCACCCAAGTGTACAGACAACAACAACAAAACCAAATAAACCAAAACAAAAACCACCTCCACCCCTAACCTGACAAGCTCAGCAAATACCAAGAGGTTTGAGTATTTATGAAGGATTCTTGTCCATTACAAATTGTTGTAGAACCCCCTAACCTCAGACCTGACAGCTTTCCACTATGCCTAGAGTGCAGTGAATTTGAGTTCATAGGACATAGATGAGCAACTCTAGGCATTGGTAATGTCCTCCCCATTTGAACTGTCTGTAGTTATTGTTCTTTGTTTCTGTAGATGGAGTCTGCTCGTAAAGCTTGGGAAAACTCTCCAAGTTTACCAGAACAGAACTCACCAGGAGGTGCAGGCTCAGGCATCCAGCCTCCTTCCAGTGTTGGAGCTTCCAACGGTGTCAGCTACAGCTCTTTTGGTGGAGTTTCTATGCCTCCTATGCCTGTGGCATCTGTAGCACCTTCTGCATCTATTCCAGGTACCTGCAAACTGTAGCAGCATTTGCATTGTCTGATTGTTATCTGGGAGTCATCCTCTGGTTCTGGTAGATGAGAGCATGGTGAGAAGAGCTTCTGTGTAGAGTAACTGGCAGGCTGGTGTTTGACAGATTCTTAACAACTCAGGCAAGACAGAAAGAAGGACTGTCTCCCCACTTTAAAGAATGTGACTGGTGAAAACTTAAAACAAAGACAGCTTTCCCTGTGTAGTGGCAAGTCTGATGTCTCAATAGATCTTGCTTACTCTTCACTGTGTGCCCAGTAGAATAGAAGGGAAGAGACCTATGGCTGAGAGGCTTCAAACAGTCCCAGTACCATTATCAGCCATTCCTCTGCTTGTTTTGCTGTTGAAATCACAGGTTCTGAGCACCTTTTGCTTATAGCAAAACAAGAACTGGCTTATAGCTCACAGAACTCTGGGAGGGGGAAGGACTTGCTGTCTTTTAGTTAAAGGAAAAGCTTAACTCAGTCATGTTAGTCTGTGTAATTAGGGAGAGCATCTGGAAAGAGGAAATGTACTGGGATTCTCTCCAAGGGATGACTCCTGGGTCCCAAAGGGCTTCTTGTGTATGCACTGTCTTTCTCATGTCTCAGTTCAAGAACAGAGTAAAATGTGTAGTGACTCTGTTATTAGCTTCCACTTGGTAAACAGATTGTTCCAAGTCAGGTGATTTCCTTCCTCACCCACCCTAATCTTGCTGCTTAATCCTGTGGTTCAGATCTGCACAAAAGCATAGGAGTGGCACAGCCCTTGCTAATTGGTGCCACCCTTGGGGTGAATATGGCTTTTAGATCTCGTGTGTCAAAGCCTTAAATGCCGTGTTTGCGCTTTCTGTCCCTCTTAGCTGTAAAGATGAGATGATTGCAGAGCAGATTTCTGGCATTTAGGTCAGGTTACTAACTTCTGAACTGCTAGTGTCTGACTCTTTCGTGGAGGTGGGAAACCTGGGTTTACATTTAGCCTCTTACAGAAAGGTGTGATTAGTTCTCAGCAATCCTGCTACTGCTGATGTTGGTATGTGGATTTAGGAGCTTTACAGACTCTTCTGAATGAGTTCGATGTTTGTGTTAACTTGCTGAGGGGTAGGAAATAGTCTTGACCTGCAGATCTCTGCAGTCTACTGTGCCTGTATCTCCCCTGTACGTTGAATTTACAGCCTGCCTTTTCTGATGTGCAGGTAACCATATTCCACCCCTGTATCTGGATGGCCACGTGTTTGCAAGTCAGCCGCGCCTGGTCCCTCAGACGATACCTCAGCAGCAAAGCTACCAACAGGTAAGAGAGCAATACAGCTTGCAAGTGGGGTTTTGAGGATTCTTCACAGTGGCATCTGAGAAACGAGGAGTAATTTTTCACTTTCGTAGCCCAAAGGAACTCAGATATGGCTCCCTTTAGGTTCCTTGAATGCTACTTCCCAGTAGTGTGGTGTCAGAGGTTAGTGAAACTGCAGGGAGGGAACTGAGGAGTTCTTCCCCTTCTGTACCAGTGCCCTTGGACTGGTTTTAACTGAAGCAGATGGTGAGGCCTCTGTGAGATGAAGTGACTTTCAGTAAATTTCCCAGCCAGTCATCATTACAGTGAGTAACTTCACTAGTAAATAGGATGTTAGGGCTGGAGAGAGCTCTTTCAAGGTGTAGAGTACAGGCAGGTGAGAGCTGGGATTGTCACTGCCTGCTCTGTGTGAGGAGCACATTGGTTCCCTCATGTCTATCAAATGCCTCTTGCAGGCATCAACCTCTGGGTGCCTGTGCAGTGTCTTCCCTGGCAGTGCTGCTGTTCTGGGGAATGATGCAGGGCTGGGTGAAGACCCAGTGTAGGTAATTGTCACTGCAGATTGACTCATGCAGGACACTGATGGGTTTTTAACAGCCTTGGAGAGTTTCTGCCTCCTCTTGTACCTCTCAGTCATAGTAATTTCTCTTCTGCAGGCTGCTGCTGCTCAACAGATTCCTATTTCCCTCCACACATCCTTACAGGCCCAAGCTCAGCTTGGACTGAGGGGTGGGCTGCCTGTTTCCCAGTCCCAGGAGATGTACAGCTCCATACAGCCCTTCAGGTAACTGCTTCCTCTTTTCCTTTCATTGTGGCTTGCTCTCTTACGTTCCTGATGTCTGTGTACCTTGATGAGATACCCCACACTCATCTTCCTTCATTCAAATACTATTTCATTCCCCTAATAATAGTGCCGGTGTAGGGAGCATGAGCATGAGGGAAAAATCTGGATTAGTACTTAGTGCTTCAAAAGCCTAAACACTGAGGTTTAAAAAAACCCTTTTTAATTTGCTAGAGCTGTTGGAATCTGTAATTTCTGATTTTTTTCCTACTTCGCAAAATTGCTGCAGACTTTAGGTTACCTGAATTCTCCCTTAACTGCTAATCCACAGGTTGTTGTGTGGGATATTGAAACATAAATATTAGATACTACACAATGTTGTAATGTTGAATATTCTGACAACACAAGGATGTGGTTGTAAAAGCTTAAAGAGTCAAAGTAAAAAATCCTGGTAACTAAAATGGAAAGTGGTATCACAGCTTATTTCTAAGCTGTCAGTTCAGTTGTCTGAGAACTGATGGCAAGCCAGATACGATTTGGCAGGGTGTGTTTGTACAGTCTCCAAAGGTTTTGTGCATAATGACTGAAGCATGTTTTTTTCCTGCAGGTCTCAGGTGTACATGCACCCCAGTCTGTCCCAGCCCAGCACCATGGTCCTGACAGGAGGCACTGCTCTGAAGCCTCCATATTCCGCCTTCCCAGGCATGCAGCCCTTGGAGGTGGTGAAAACCCAGTCTGGGTCCCCCTATCAGCCCATGAATGGAAGCCAGGCACTGGTTTATGAGGGGCAGATAAACCAGGCTGGTATGGGAGCCTCCCAGATGATGGACTCTCAGCTCACACAGGTTAGGAGCAGGACTGGCGAGCCACTCCTTTGGTCCAGGCTAATTCACAGCCACTTGTTTCTGAGAATGGGTTGTAACATGTCTGTCTGAACTAAACTCTTTGTAAAGAGGCGGAAGATTTCCCCAAGACACTGTTCTGTGAACCATGGTTTCACATACGCAGCACCTTATTTGAGATGGTTGCCAATACCTTGTCTGTCCCTGCTGAGATGTCACTTGGAAGTCAAACCTTCCAGTGCTGCATGTATAGGAGGCCATGATGCAATGGTTGTCCTAAAAGCACCTCTTCTGAGAGCCAAATCCCAGTCATCTCTCCCATCACCTCAGCTTCCAGGGCAACTAGGAACTTGTATTAAAGGCTCATCCGTCTTCTCAGTTCATTTGTCGTCCAAGTCTTATTTACAACTTCAGCTGATCTGTTTGGCAGAATTATTGCAGGAATTTCAATGTGTGAAAATGTTTTAATAAAGCATGGTTCACATAAAAAACATTGAATCTGCTGTGAGCATAGCTGTGTTTGTGGGCATGTGCTCTGGTTCTCTGGAGAAATATGATAATTTTATTAAACTCATCTTACGTTTATCTTGTGCAACTTGTTAAGGTTTATTTTTTGTTTCAGAGGGATTTTTGTGTTGTGACTGACGTAAAGAGTTAATCCTGAAAGTAACTTAGGTGAGGAAAATACAGAGAACACTGGCAAACTAAATATTTGAAGAAATGCTTTATCCATCATAAGCGAGTAACGTGGTTTCTTTTGCCAGCCTTAGATTGCTTTATTTATTTATTCTGAAGTGTTGATAGAACCTCCCAAATCCAGCAATTTTGAGAAAATCAGAGGGAGCAGGAGATGCGTCATCCCCAAGCTACAGTATTTTTTGTAATTACTCTTAATTATGTCCATCATTGGTTTGAAGCTCACTGTGAAGCATGGAGCTGAGGTCCCCGTCACTTTCTCTGGAGGTCCAAAATGTCAAAATGTTTTGGTGTAAGACTGTAGGAGATTTTCAGAGGTGAAAACAAAGCACCTGACACTGCACTGTCTGACACTGCCATTGTATGAAGGGAAAACACTCATGAAGTGACCATGAGGAAGACTGGGAAACTGGGCTCTAGGAATGGAGAAAGCCCCCATCCACGGGCAGTTAGGTTAACCTGATGGCATGTTAAAAACCCAGCTGCTAAGGGTGTTGGCAGCACTGCCAGAACATTCATTTCAGTGTGAAAGTCCCACTGCTACAGTCCCTTGCGTTTGTTCCGTGCCAGACTGCACTGTTTGGGAGCTTCCTTTTGGCAAGGCTGTGCTTTCAGGGTATTGGGAGGCAGCATGTCAAACACGAGACTGTTACTGCCGTTAAGGTAACTACGTGTCCTTGTCACACAGCTGACAATGCCTGTGCCTGGCTCCCAGCTGCCTCTGCCCCGCTACGGCTCTGGCCAGCAGCCCCTGCTTCTGCCACAGTCCATCCAGCTTCCTCAGGGGCAAAACCTGCCTGTAGGAGCTCCCCGAAGAATCCTCCCTCCTGGATCCCAGCCTTCTGTTCTTGCTGCCAGCAGGGAGGTAAGGATTAACTCCTGGTGCTGCTCATGGCATTCAGTAACCCCTCCTGCATTGAAGTTTTACTCCTTGTTTGGGATCCTTAAATATCCAAGCCAAGGATTGCTCTTAAAATGAAGGAACCCTTTTCCCCTCATCTCCAAAGCACAAGCCAGCAGTTTTCAGGTTTTGCTGCTGGTCATCATTCTGTTTCCAGGGAGCCACATCTGCCTTGATCCAGTTTGGAGTCTCCAGTTTTATTACATGTTTACACAGGTTTCCCCAGAGTGCTTGAGGGGTGGTGAGCTCCAGACACAGTTGGAATACTGCCCAGATATTTCACTCTGTTGTGAAGCTTGTCCATTTGAGTAGGTATATTAATGTCATGTCTGGTTTGATGGATTCATATCATAAGTTTGTCTTACTATAGGGGAGAGAGAGCACAGCAGTCAGTTAACTTCCAGGTTCTGTTATTTGCTTGTGCTGCTGGCTTGGTGCTTTAATACAAACAGATTATTTCACTTACAAGCCTCACTTTCCTCACCTGAAAAATATTTCTTCTTTTAATGGGCATGATGGGGAGAAGGGCAAAGATTTGGCTTGTTTATATGAAGTAATGAGTGATTTGTGAATGCAAAGATTATACTGTCTCTCACTCATTTTCCTCTGTAGTCCTCCCAGATGGAAATGAAAGGGTTTCATTTCTCCGACGGTAAACAGAGCATGTCCTCCGGAGGGTCTGTACCGTCCCCACATGCATACAGGTGAGACGTTCACAGAACTTGGGCTCCTCCTCAGGATGGGAGAGAAACACAGGGTGCACCCATCATCCCTGTACAAGATCCACCTGGGTTTTCATGTCTAGAACGTGCTCACTTCAGTCCAAATACTTGCATCTAAATGCATGGTCATGGATTTCATTTTGGGTGTGGGCCAGTGTGTGTGTATTTGACCTGGTGCTCTGTGGAAAGTGCATGAAGTTATTGTTCACTTAGGAATTGTCCACTCAGGTTGGAATTGGTGTGTGCTTTTGTTCCTTGTGAAGGTGGGAAGTCTGAGGATCATTGAATAAATGTTCATGGTCCTGAAGATGGGAGTGCTCATGTCTAGACACATCAGGTCACTGAGGCTTTTGGGACACTAATTTTTTTTTTTTTTCTCCTCACTGCCCTGTGTGTTGTCATTTGGACTGTGGAGCTCACTGGTCTGCACAGCACAGACTGGTGCCCAATGTATTGTTGCTTTGCTGTCTTTTTTTCTTTCACACATGAATAAGCCTCTCATTCCATTGTAGAATTTACTCCATGAATGTTGTCGACTCTTCGATTTCCAGGCCTAGCTCTGCCAGCCCCAGCGGGAAGCCGTCGGGACCAGCAGTGAGCATGGGCTCTGTGCAAGGACACTACGTACAACAGGTAGTGTACCTGAGTTCTTTGTGCAGCCCAAAAACATCAGCTCTTCTACACTGTTGTGCTTGTGCCTTGGGCTGCAGAGGAGAGGCAGAAAGGCCTGTCTTTCTGAAGCTCCATGTGGGAGCTGGGATTTTCCCCTGGGTAGGTGGATGTTTTACTGAGTCCAGGGGTAATTCTGTGTGATTTGAAAGTCGGGAGAGATTAGTTCTACTAAGTTCTACTGTGGAATTTTTATAAGCTATTTGAATTGCCAAATATGTGAGACATAGATTCTTAAATGTGAGGTGTTAGAGGAGCAAGTGTCATATCTTGCATGGATGATGGTCAATCTGCTTGTTCTGCCTGCCTAGAGGTATCTGTCCTAGCTAATGCTTTGGTTTTGTGTCAAAAGGCAAAGCAACGGGTGGATGATAACAAAGCCAATCTGGGAGCAGTGAAGCTGCAAGAAACAGCCTCCACAAACCAGATGAAGCCAGTGCGCACAGGAGCGATCAAACCTCAGGCAGTCAAAGTGGAGGAGAGCAAGGCCTAGGAGCACCTCTGATGCCTGGCTGGTCCTGCTGCCTGAGAGGCACCACAGCTTAGACTGGACCCCACTGGATCTCCTGAAAAATCTCACCAGATCTATCCCCACCCCACACTGACTGACTACAGCAACATCATTTAAGCCCCTCTCCCAACAAAGCAGTTTGAAACAGTGGATATGACATTGATCTGCTTGCTTTAAAACAAACCAATCATGTGACTTTTAAGTGGCTTTAGCCATTTTTTTTTAATTTCCCGCCTCCCCATGCCCTGTCCACAGGTAGCTGTGATCGCTCACTTGGCAAAGCCCATCCTTCTCCTTCCCTCCTTCTGTCTCAGCAGAGTGGCGACTGGGGGAGAGGGCTTTAGTTTGAGGTTTTTCATTTTAAAGGCAGCTGAGGTTTTTACAAAAAAGCTGTATCTTTGTTTATAGCAGAACTTTTATATGTTCTCTCATTCCCCCCTTTTTTCTGCTTTCCTCATTCCTTTCAGAAAAGAACTCCCTTCAGCTAAAATGATGTTCTGACAAAACTCTGCTTAGTTTTGTATATGGTTCTGTGCTATGTTGAGAGTTCGAGTTTGTTTGGGTTTATTTCCCCAGATGATTTAGTCTTTCAGACTATTTGGTTTAAAAAAAAGGACAGTTATGGCATTTGTTAATTTTTCAGTATTTTTGTTTTAAGCTAGAAGAAGTGATTGCATTAGGAGGAATGGTGTACTAAAGATACATAGTACATCAGTGCATAAATCCTGAAACTTGCACCACTTCAACACAGCTTTGGGGTGCTTCGTGCACAACAAAATTTAGCATTTTCATTTTAAGGAAAAAAACCCAAACCACCAGATTTATGTTGCAAGCTCACGCAGATCTAGGTGTTTAATTTTTCTTTTTTGTGGGTTTTGGATTTTTTTAGTGACTGCAAAACAGGCCAAAATGTAAATCATAGATTTACAAAATGTAACATTTGTTAGGAAGAAGAAACTTCTCCTCACAGCACATGGGTCAGAAGAGTTGGCTAAAGCCAACGGGTCTGTATGGACTACTTTTTGTAGTTGTGACGCTCTCTCATGCTCCCTGCCTTGGCTGCTTGAATTCTTCGTGTCTCCTGAGACTTGTCTTATATTGTGCTCATCCCTTGGGGCTGCTCTCCTAAGCTTTGCTCTTTCCCCGAGTCTTGCTTTCTGTTCCTCTATTCCACGGCCTTTTGTAAAATTTGCATAGAAGTACGTTGGTAAGGGAGCCCCTCTGCAAGGCACACTTGGAACCTCCTATTTTGGGCTGGAAGCGCTTGGTTACAGAGGCAGTTTGGAATCATCCTCCTCCTCTCCTTCCCCAGGTGAACAGCAAAGCGTTCTTTACTCTGATGCAGTTGCATATAGTGTGTGTACAGCATTGTCACTTCACCACTTCTCTCCAGTATTTGATGATCTACACAAGGAAGATCCCAGTGGGAGAGGTTGGGTTTTATTTCTTCGGCTGTTTGGTTTTGGTTTATGTGAGTGTGCGTGTGTGTGTGCGCGTGCGTACGTAGATTTTTTTAGGACGGACTTAAAAGTTCCTGAAAGGGCTTGGAGTCCTTCACCTGATGGTAGTCTAAAGTAGAAACTACTTTCAGCTAACTTGGTTTGTGTTGTTTAGCTCTTTTAAAATGTAAAGTAGGCTGGTCACTCTGAAGTGAGGGACAGAACCATTTTTGGAGATGGTAGCTTGCTCATGGGCTGTGCATCAGCCTCTGCTGGGTGGCAGAAAGTCATTTGGTGGTGGTTCCAAAGAAGATATTTTGAACAAAGAATGTATTGGGGAAGGGATCTGAAAGGTGTTCTTGTTTCTTCGTTTGCTTTCCCCCCCCCCCCAC
>WBMY01015712.1:829535-852079 GCA_013397315.1 Donacobius atricapilla
TCCCCCCCCCCTCCCACCCTCCCTCCTTTCTGGAAAAAGATCCTTTGTAACTTTGTAAGGATGCATTTGAAGTTTTAAGCTAGGCATAAATATGATTTTTATACAGTAGCTTTAAAGAGCTTAGAAACCTAAACTAACTTAGGCATAGTAATGTCCCCTCTCCACAGGTGTCCCCCATGGATCATGGCAGAGAACCCGAAGGGAAAGGGCTAGGATGGTACTTTAAGAAAAAATAAGAGCTCTTTTTTTCTTAGGTTTTATGGATTTTAATTTCAGAGCAGAGTGTGCCAGCATCTCTCTAGCATCCTCCTTAAAGTACAGGGTTTGAGATGTAGTGAAAATATTTCCCCAACCTTCAGACATCTCCCAGATCTGCATCCTCATCTGCTAGTCCTGCTCCCATTGTTTTCCAAAGATTGCACCTCCAGTAAGTCATCCCACCCTCGTTTCTATTTTCTCCCTTGAAATACCATTAACAGCAGAATTGTCTGTTTGGGATTTTTTTATTATCCTTCTGCCCAGCTGGCCCTAGCTAATACAAGCCCAGAATCTAACTAATGGCTAAAGAGACTTACCTGAGCCCCCCCTCTTCTCATCTCTTCCCTACTCTAGACACACTACTTCAGCTTTACAAAGACACTAACCTCCTTCCTCCCACCTGTGTGACTTCAGAATGGTCAAACGTGTTGGAGAAACTGGGTTATTGCAAGATACAAGCTAGTGCAGTCCCTCTGGTGTAAATGCCATCAGAACTACAAAACTTCGTGTTGACAAAGGTCACCCTTCTTTCTCTTTTAATCCCTCCATTCCTTCCCCCAACAGAATAAAACACTAGAATTTATTTATACGTATTTGATGTTGTAGGTCTAGATGAAAAAGTAATTGTTTCACTGCTCTATTTATATATTATGTCTGAATTATTCTGTGCAGGAAAGGCCAAGAAATGCATGTGAGCTTCATTCCATTTCTCAACTTCGCGTGACTGTCAGCTGCAGTTGGCAAGACTCTCTCTCACTTAGTGGAGTTTTGTGTGATGGAAAGCAGTTTTAGAGCCCAAATTTCTATGGTGCAATATCCTTCTTTGGCATATATTTTTGCTTTGTTCGTTTGTTTGTTTGTTTAAAGCTAGTCCAAGGTTATTGCAGTTTGTGGTGCTCTGGAGTCAAAAGGAAAAGCCTCTGATCCTCAAAGGAGCAGAAATGCCAAGGGAGCTGGAATGCTGATAAAAATCCAGCATGGAGAGAAGGATGGAGATGCACAGAACGTATCAATACAGTTACAGAGGGTCCTTCTGCTTGCTGTCTGCACTGCTGAAGGGTTGATTTATTGCTGATTTATTCCTTTGTGAGTTGCTTTTGCTTTGACTGGAAGTCAGCTACCAAATTGCAGGCTCCTGCTGAGAGGGGTGCAGGGTGCAGTGAGAGGGAAAGGTGGAGCCCATCTTTCCAGCAACAACGGGTGAGGCAGGAATGTTCAGAGGCTGACTCTGCTGCTCGTGTTCAGCAGAGGGCCTGAAGCGCCTGTGTGATCGGTTCCCTGTCACACAGCGAGTCATGGCCAGCAGCTCCAGTCAGTGCTGCTTTCCTCGCCACTTCGGCTGTTAGCTCTCATTTCAAAATAAATCAGCATTGAAGTCTGGGAAGGAAAAAATAAAAAGGGGGGGAAAAAAAAGGCACTGCAGTATATTTTAAATGACAAGCATAAGCAGCACAGTCACCAGTGACACAGGTATTGCTGTTGATGTTCCATAGCTTGCTCCTGGCTGTGCCAGCTGCGCAGTGTCAGCACCTCTGGATGTGTTTGCTGCCCGTTACACTCCCGTGTGTGTGGTGTTCACGCAGAGGCACTCACTCCATCAACGCCTTCCTTGCAGGAATGCTGCAAAGCCGCAAGCTGCACTGTGGTTCCTGTGTGTTTATAGATAGGTATTCAAATTGAGCCAAGTGTTTTTGCTGTGTCTCACCTCTTGGCTACTCCAGTCACCTTGCAGCCAGCACCCTGCATTGCCAGGACCTCCTTCTGTTGCATTTTCTTAATGCTCTCTTTTGCTCCATGCTGGTTAAACCCAGGTCAATTCCTTGTAGCACTGGTTATTTTTTATTCAGCAAACCCAGTTTCTTCATAAGAAAATTGCATTTGTGAATAAAATTTAAATTTATGGCAGCCACCAGCATGCTTAGTTTTGGCCCATGGACAGAAAAGGTGTGTTTTGCTGAAGCAAAAAGGAAGCAGTAGAGTCCAGCTATTCTTGTAGTTTATTTTAATCCAAAGACTGCCAGGTTTTCCACTGGCCAAAGACACTCCCTTGGGTTTAGTGGCTTGTTCTGGCTGCTCCAGATGTCCCTGACTGTTCCCCCAGGAATCACAGCTGCAGCAGTGAGGCGCTCACCCTTTAGCATGTCTCGAGGCATTGTTCTTAGCTGGAATCCTCCCTCTGATTCTGTATGAATTGCATTTGTTGTTTCTCAAGGGGATATTGTCCTCCTTAAAGCTTTTAACTTCATGACCTGTATAGTAAATTTTTTTTGGCCTTTCCTCTCTTTGTCTTTTCATGTAGACCAGATATTTGAAAGGGCAGACGATGGATAATTGTGTAACGTGCAACCTGTTTATATTTTTTGGAAACTTTTACTCGGACCGGAATTCGAATCACGGAATCACCAGGCCAGTTGCGGCACACTCTTTATTGCCCTTCTCCTCGTTTCAGTACCTATTGTTTCTCCTTTCAAATATGTGATTGTATTAGCTCTTTCCATATGAAAGAATTCTCCTTATTTAAATAAAAAAAAAAATTAAAAAAATAAAGCAGATTATGCTTTTCTCAAATTCCCCAGTCCCGTGTCTGGTTATTTTAGTTATTAGTAATAATAATGAAAAAAAACCCAAAAACCCCAAATAAAAAAGAAACAAAAAACCAAAACCCCAAACACAGAACAAAAAAAACCCCAGGTTTTTAAAGCTTGTGTGAATGGGGAGGGACACGGTGTTTGTGGTGCCCTGGCCCCGTCGGCCGGATCGGGTGCTTATGGCTGTGAGCCGGTGGTGGCGGGCCCCTCACAGCCGCCATGGAGGAGAGGTCGGGCCCGTTCGCCACGCACAGCGTTGCCATGGCAACACCGGGTTCCTGTTCCGCCTCCGTCGTGCGTTATGCGCCTGACGTCACATCCGGCGTCGCCAGGTAGGGGCGGGTGGAGCGCGGCGCGCGGCGCGGCCACGCCCCCTGCGGGCGGGGGCCGTGTGGGGTGGGGGGTCCCGGTCCTGATCTCGATCCCGGTCCTAGGGCTGGTCCCGGCCTTAGTCCTGATCCTGGTCACGATCCTGGTCTTGCCCTCGATCCCGGTCCTAATCCTCCTAGTCCCGGTCCTACTCCCGATCCTAATTCCTGTCCTAGTGCTGGTCCCGGTCGTGTTCCCGGTCCCGATGCTGCTCCCGATCCCGGCTCCGCGGTGCCGCTGCTCACGCGCCCCCTTCACCCCCGTACATCTGAGGGGGTGGGCGAGGCTTCGGGAGGGTTGCGGTTGGTGCTCCTCTGCCCCCCAAAAGCACTCAAGGGAGGGTCCAGGGCTGGATCCAGGCTGGGTGGTGGGTCTAAGTGACCCTCTGAGGGCAGCGTGTGGGGTCAGTGGTCCTGCTGCCCCCGAGAGCTTAAAGGGGGAACAAGGCGGGTGGGGGACGCCGGCCCTGCTCCCCCCTCATTAGGGATGCAGAGCCTGGCAGAGGTTTGAGGGTGCTCTGAGGAGGAGCCCGAGGTGATGCTGCACGCCTGCCCTGGGCCAGCTGTACCGCAGGGCTCAGCAGGGCCTCCATCAGGTGCTCCCGCAGTCCCAGGGCCTGCGAGGGGGTAACAGAGCTCAGGTGGGAGCACAGCTCTGCCAGGAGCTCCTGAAAACCTCTGCTCCACGCAGCGCTCATGTTTTGTAGGCAGTGAGAAACCAGGCCAGTGGCACCGCTCTGGATGGTGGTGATGTGCTCACGTCTCACTTTGTTCTCCCCTGATCAAAGCCACGCAGATGGATTTGTTCTGGTAACTTTCCGTTGTGTTGAGGTGAGGAGGCACAACACTGATTCTCTGCTGTTTTCTGACCTAGCTTTTAGCACTTCTGCTTAAACATCACCTATGCATGTGTTCCAGTAACCAGCTTGTGAATGCAGAGGGTGTTTGGGGAATTTGTCTCCCTTCCTCCCTCCCAAAGAAATACCTCAGTTTGCAGGGAAGTAACTTGTTGATTTTTTTTTAAGCTACCTGAGCTCAATTAGTGCAGTCATCTGGTGCCTGAGCACATGAATTGCCCATCAGTAGCATGAGAATTTGGGCAGTGAGGTTTGCTTTACACAAAGCAGAATACAGGCTGCAGAATTAGGCTGCTGCGTTTCTGCAGAACCAGTATAAGAATAAACAAGGTTTCTGGCTTACTACTCCAGGCAGAAGCAGGGCAGTTGAAAAGTGTGTCAGTTCAGTAACTTTATTTTTACAATTAGTCCTGGAGATAGAACAGAGACACAGAAACATGAAAAGCAAGAGAATGTTGGGAAATCACCATGAGCTGCTTGTAGGAGAAATGAGGCCTGATGCTTTCTGTGAAGTGTTCAGCTCTCTGTGTGCCAAAGGATGACTGCTGTTCTCTTCTGTTCTCGAACATTCAGATAAACCTATGACAGGATGTTGGGATTTCTGAAGGAGCCAGTTGTGGTCACTGCAAAGATCAATGTGAACCTTGTGGCACTGACTGTGCTGGGATTAATAAGTCGTCTCTGGGGGCTTTGCTATCCACGGGCTGTGGTGTGAGTAATGAGTTTCTTTTCTACCTGAATGACACAGACTTTTTCAAACATTTATGAGCAAGAATGCAGGAGCAGTCAAGCACAGCTTGACTGTTGTCAGCCTCTGTAAATGATAGAACCACAAAATCCCAGACTGGTTTGGTTGGAAGGGATCTTAAAGCTCATCTTATTCTGCCCCCTGCTGTGGGCAGGGACACCTTCCACTATCCCAGGTGCTCCAGCCCTGTCCAGCCTGGCCTTGGACACTTCCAGGGGTCCAGGGGCAGACACAGCTTCCCTGGGCACCCTGTGCCAGGGCCTCAGCACCCTCACAGGGAGGAACTCTTTCCTAAAAATTCATCTCAGCCCACACTGTCTGTCAGTGTGAAGCCATTCCACCTTGTCCTGCCACTCCAGGCTCTTACAGTCTCATCCTATCTTTCCTTTAGGCTCCCTTCAGGTACCAGAGGCCACAATTAGGCTACGCCTGTGGACCTTCTCTTTTTCAGGCAGAACAATCTCAATACAGTGATAGTCTTTCCCTAATAAAACCCCCTGAGGAGAAGGGGCAAAGCCTCAGTGCTTTGTTGCATTCTTAGCTTTCTGCCAACAAATCAGTGTTTGCTTTCCGAGCATCCCTGCAGGATAATTGCCATTAATTTTACATATTTCTGCCTCTGGTGTTTCAGTTTTGATGAAGTTTATTATGGCCAATTTGTTTCACTCTACATGAAGAGGATCTTCTTTGTGGATGACAGTGGCCCACCCTTTGGCCACATGCTGCTGGCCTTGGGAGGTAGGGTCTCCTGGAATTGGAAAGTGCCTGTTGCATGTTGCTGTAGGAGAGAGAGGTGCTGGTTAGAAATGAATCATCAGATCCACTGATGGGGGGGAAGCACAAGGCAGATGAGAGGCTCTGATGTAGAGAGAATTGAGTTTTCCTTTATTTAGGATTGTTAGGCACTGTTGCATGAGTAGGGGGGATGATGAAGCCATATATCCATCACCTCACTGTTAGCCAATCCTTTGGATAAAGAGAAAGGCAAGATGAGAATTGCTAGTGACAAGAAATAGACAACAAGCCTCAGTTCCTTTCTGTAGCTGAGATATCACAACCTGGAAGTGTCTGTATGGGAGGGAAGGATTAAATATACATCTGACTTTGTCACTGAGAATCCCTTGTTCCCAATTTATATTCTTTGTGCCTCGGCACATTCTCCAGCATTGCTACAGGCAGAACAATGTCAAAGAGGACCCTTTTAGGAAAGAGGGCCTCCATGCAAGGAAAAGCTGTGTGTTTGGGAAATGGTTCCCAGTTTAGCAGCAAGTTTTATATGTGCTTTGAGACTAGAAATTCTGTTGTTTATTTTGTAGGTTACTTAGGAGGATTTGATGGCAACTTCTTATGGAACAGGATTGGCGCTGGTAAGAGCTGTTTTTGACTGTCTCATTCTTTAGAGAAAATGAGCAGAATTTTAGCAACTGACAGATTCCTTTTGCCTGACTAGTGAAAATAACACTTTATCCAACACCTTTACTTCTCTTTTTAAATAATCTTCTGCAGGTCTCTAGCACAAGTTAAAAGCACTATGAATTCATAGCACAGGCTTTCTAAATCAGCTAAACAGTTTAAACACTACAAGATGGACAAATGAATGCAAGTAGGAGTTAGTTAGATTCCTCTAACAATTAAGAAATTCTGTATTGGTCTGTCCTCTCTACAGTTAAGTCTCCAAACTGGTGGATCCCTGTTTTCTGTTTCAGAATACAGCATGAATGTTCCTGTGTGGTCCCTGCGACTCCTGCCAGCCCTGGCTGGTGCTCTCTGTGTGCCTTTAGCCTACCAGATTTTGGTTGAACTGCACTTCTCCCACTGTGCTGCACTTGGAGCTGCTCTTCTGATTCTCTTAGGTAAGATTGTTCCACTGAGCCCCGTTTTTCATACATGGGGAGAGGAGTCCCTTTCCCCCTTAGGAATGTTTAGGGTGGAGTAGCATCTCCCCAGAAAACATTAACAACGCATCCCTGGCCTGTGGCAGTCTGTGCTGAGCCTCCCTGGTCTCCTCCATCCTCACAGCTCTGCAGCAGGCTGCCCTTCTGGGCTTTATACAAGTTCATTTCAATATTAAGCAAAGTAGGCAGCCTTAACAGCCTCACAGGAAACCACATTTCTTGTATCCAAGGAGGCCTGTACTCCCTTCCTTGGAAGTTTACAGGATGAGTTACAACATACTGGTTTTTAACAGCAGGACAGCTCAACCTGCAGCCAGAGCTCATCACACTTCTTCATCTCCAAACTGCAGCAAACCAGCCTGTGTCCTTAGCACTGTGATTTGACACTGTTCTAGTGTGTACAACTCAGCTGGTTTTGTTTTCTCTGAGGAGCTGCTGGCAGCTGCCTGAAAGGGAAAGAGCCTCTCAGCAGCTCTTTAGTAACCTGATAAGAGAAACCTCTCCTAGCTACCAGCTGCTCTGATTCTGGCTCATTGCAGCTCCCTTTCCTGCAGATCTGTTGTGCTCGTTGCTTGCTGTGCTCACTGCCTGGACTCTGCTCTGAGAAGCACCTCTCTGGATTTCCCAGCACTGATTGTCATTGCCTTTGTAGGAGGTGCAGCAGCTTTATCTGCCTCCTGATGGACTTCACTGCTTGCCCACCTCACTGTCTTGGAAACAGTTATGACCATGGTTGACTCCTGCTGGAATGTTTTTGTCCCTCTAATCCCAGCACTTGCCCATTACAGCCTGCAGGAACTGTCTGTCCCAAAAAAGGGCAGGTTCTTCTCTTGGATAACAGTGTGATTGTCTGAGGTAGCACTTGCCTATGATAAGTTTCCCTAATTTTGTGTCTGTCTCTCTTTTCCAACAGAGAACTCTCTGATCACTCAATCAAGGTTCATGCTTCTGGAATCAATACTGATTTTTTTTATCTTGCTTGCAGTTTTGTCCTACCTGAAGTTCTATAATTTGCAAAAGCACAGGTAAAGCCAGATTATCTCCCACCTTTTTGGATATTCTCATGATGACTTTTTTTTTTCAGAGACTGTGTTTTTCTATGTCTCTTCACCATTCTGTAACTCCCTTCACCTGTCTGTAAAATCCAATGCTTCGACCTCTCATAGGGCTGCCCCAGAATTTTTCTCCTGAGCAGTGTTAGGCTGTTTTTACTGTGAGCAGGGTTGTCTTTTTAAATTTTAAAATAGAAATAAAATCCCTTGGGAGCACTTCTTTGCCCACTCAGATTTCTTAGTGGAAGGTTTCCTTCTGTGCACAGAAACACTGATGATAACAGGTCACTTAATACTCCTTTGTAACTGTTCACAGGCACTGAATTTAGAGATATTTGTCTCTTTTGTTCTCTGATCCTTGCAGAGAATGAAGTAATCCTTAGTAAAGTAAAATTATCTTTAAACTGAGCCTAGCAAGTGATTTAATACATTTATCTTTAAGAGCCTTCTCTGGAAGCTGGTGGTTTTGGCTCCTGCTGACTGGAGTAGCCTGTTCTTGTGCAGTTGGGTAAGTGCTGATATTTTACCTGGACTTAAATGCCTACTGTTCAATAGAAGGTTTGAATATTTATATCTTGTGTTAGATAATTGTGTAATTTTTAACCATGTTCATCTTTTATGCACTTTCTTCTCAGAGTGAAATATATGGGCCTGTTTACCTATATGCTGCTCTTGGCCACTGCAGGACTCCACTTCTGGCACATGATAGGAGACCAGAACTTGTCAAATGTATGTAGCATAGCATGCAAAATATATTATTTGTCACTTTTCATCGCAGGAGCCTTTCAATCCCACAGATAACAATGCAGTCTGTAGCTGGCTTTTGTACTAAAATTCCTTGTCTGGAAACCCTCCTGTCATAACACAGTACCCAGCTCAATTGTTGGGGAAGAGGGAATTAAGTTTAAGAAAAATATGTTTGTGTGACAGTCTTTTCTGCTGTTACGCATGTCTCGGTGATGTGTGACTCAGAACATGCACTTGTCTCACACACTCCTGCCAGCTCCACTGCAAATCCTTGCTGGAAGTTACCCAGTTGTCCACAAAGTTACAGCTGAATGACAGCAGTGGGGAACACGTAGAAAAGACAAACAAGACAAGCTAAGTGCTCTGGAATTTTCAATATCTAGAGCATGAAACCAATGAGTTTTCTATGCTCTTCCAGGTTTCCTTGTTGTGCCATTTTCTAGCCCGGGGTCTGGCCCTCATCATCATCCCCATGGGGCTGTACCTCTCCTTCTTCTATGTTCACTTGGCTTTGCTGTATCGCTCTGGGCCTCATGACCAGATCATGACAAGTGCTTTCCAAGCCAGCTTAGAGGTAAAGAAAATGTCATCTTGGAACTGATCTATTAGAGAGAAGAGGGGGAAATGTTCACTATTAGGTGGTGGTTTATCCTGTTCCTTTGATCCTGCGTACTTTTTCCCTTTTATGTCATTTAACTTTTGCTGCTGTAGTACTGCTTTAAGGTGAAGCAATAATGACTGGAATCTTAATAACAGATGAAAAGCTTTTCCTAGTGAAGCAAGAACAGTATATTCACTCTTCTGCTGAAGGTTTGTCCCTTCCTACAGAAAACTCCACAGAAGTAGATACACTACTGAACTCTCATGTGGTGACATGGTATACTATAGGAGTGCTTAGCCTTTCTTTTAGAACATGGCTTTAAGGATATTTCCTGAGACCCTGTAGTCTTTTAGTTTTTTAGGTGTTGGTGTATTTACTATCTGTTGAGTATGGTGTTGCAGAACTTGATTTTGGTAGATAAAACCAATTGAAAAGGGGCTGTGTGGAGATACTGCTGTGTTGAAGTGGTGTGTGACTCAACAGAACTTAAACAGCCTGCGGGTTGTTGTTCTTCTTTGTACTTACCCTGTCCTTACCCTTCTCAGGGTGGGCTGGCTCGAATCACCCAGGGGCAGCCCTTAGAGGTGGCCTATGGCTCGCAGATCACCCTGAGGAACGTGCTGGGCAAGCCCATGCAGTGCTGGCTGCACTCTCACACCAATACTTACCCCATCAGGTGAGGAATCTGCCTGGGTCTCTCTGGGGAAGGTGGAAGTCGGCTCTGCTTCTTCACCTGCCAGTCCAAATATAGCAGTTTGGGTCCTGGCAGTGTCTTCATTAAACCTGCAGGGTCCCTGTGCCCAGTAGGAATGATCAGTGATGTGGTGCTGGTTTGTACTGCTGGGACTGGTGGGCACAGAGATGTACCTTTCCACCTCTCTGGGGTTTTTAACTTCCTGTGCAGGTATGAGAATGGCCGAGGGAGTTCCCATCAACAGCAGGTGACCTGCTATCCCTTCAAGGATGTGAACAACTGGTGGATTGTCAAAGATCCTGGAATGTGAGTGTGCAAGAGATTTAAATCCAACCTGTGTGCTTCCAAAACCCAGCCAGGGCTTGGACTGGACATAACTGTTCTCTGCCTATGGGTGCAGAAGCCTGGTGCGATCTGAGCAAGTGATTGCAGCTCTTTGCACAATCCTTCTCAATGTGGTAAAAGCATTACTGAGGACTGTGAAATCCTGTCTGAACTGCTCCTGCCAGAATGTGGGCAGTGTTGTGCACAAGGAGAACTTGAAAGACTCACAAGACCAGTGGAGATTGTTCAGGTGTTTTGCATGAAAGGGAAGCTCTGCTTTTTGAAGTGAGTCATGGTGTTAGAGTGTCTTGATGAGTTTTATCAAACTTGAATGAGTCTCAGAAGAGTAGAAAACACTTTTGAAAAATGAGTAATTCTTTGTACTAGAAGCATGGAGTGAACTGTAAGATCTGCCACATAGGGAAGGATCTGAGTGGTGCCTGTACCTGAGAGGCCTGGTTTGTGCTGAAGTGTTTTGCCATTGTCACTGTCTGTGCAGAGCAGGACTCTCTGTCCTTGTTTTGCCAGTAAAAGCCTTTGTGTGACATAATTCCATACTGATCAAAAAGTTGCTTTTGTAGGTTTCTTACATTGTTCTGGGACCTGTATAAAGAGTCCTGTCAGAAGGACTGTGTGCCATTACAAGCCATATCCACATTGGGAAAGTTTGTCCGTGCTACAAACTTTTCAAGTAGGGACTCTAACAGAACGACAGACCCCAGATATATTCTTAGAATTCTTCAAACTCAAAAGACTCCTGTGAGCGTTGGAGGACGTGAAGTCCTTCTATGGAACAGTAAAATATAGGCAGCAGTTCAGTGAACTGCAGTGTTCCCCCTTGCCATGGCCCTGTCCAGAAGCAAGGTGAGAGTTTACTCTATATGGTATATACGTCATTGATCTCTCCTGTAATTTTGCCAAAGTGACACCAGCTGTACTACAGCACCCATCAGACTCAGTGAAGCCCTCAGCGTTTCACACAAGCCACCCAACAGTTGTGTGACAGGAATAACCTTCATTCACTCCTGACTGACCTGGATTCAGACCACTGACCTAATGCCTGGAGTGTCAGTATCCCATTACTGATCCTTTGACTCATTCTGCCCTTAACTCACCTTTGCCTTGATGAGATTTGTTTCCGTTCTGGTACAACCTATATATTGCTTTACTTTCACATTTTCTTGCCTAAATGTCTGTCCCTGCCTGCAGCTTCTTGACCTAACAACTTGGTCGTGACAAGGTTGTGTTCTGTATAAAGATGCATACAATTTAACCATTTCCAACTGAACCATTTGCTCTTGGGTGTCTCTTCACCAGGCAGCAGCTGGTGGTGAGTAATCCACCACGGCCTGTCAGGCACGGCCACATCGTGCAGCTGGTCCATGGCATCACAACTCGCTACCTCAACACGTAAGTCCTTTTCTGCTGGCTCATTCTGCTGGATTAGCTCTCAGAATAACTACTTAGTGACCTTGCATCCAGATATGCCATAAACTGTTATTTGTGGATTCTTACAGCAGTGAGCCTTGAAAGGGACCTCATGTGGTTAGTTCCATATGCCATCCCTGTGGCCCAGAGGAAGGATGCTGTATGCTGATTTATTTTTTCTGGTTGACTTGGCAGTGTGATTTGGTCCTAATTACAGACTTCTTAATGGTTGCTTACTGCTGCTGCTCTTCCCTACTCGTGGCCTTTAGAAGGTTTCACAGTTGTTCACATTTCATGGTAGTTCTGCAGATCCCTAAATACAGAGTCCCCTCTGCGAGTTCATCCTCACCCCTTCAATGCCCCCACTCCAGACAGGCGCAGGTATTTAGTATTTTGTGTAGCTTAACCCAAAGCAAACTCCACTGACTTTGGTGGCATGCTCCTACCTGAAGGATGTGCTCTGGAAGTTAGGAAGATGTGCTGGAGAATCCGGTGTGCTGTGGCTGATTGCCAGAGATCCTTGCCTGTTTTGAAAGCCTGCAGTATGAAGTTGCCTCCTGACTGCTTCCCAAAGGGCATCTGTGTGTACTTGAATATCACTCAGATTAGGAAGAGGGTTGTTCTGCGCTTGGGTTTTTGCTCCATCCCTTCCAAATCTGATTTGTTTATTATTGGAAACCCCAGTGAACAGCGTCTCTGTTTGTCACAGTCAGTGCTTGTTCTTCAGCCTGGCATCACAGGCATCTGCATTGGCTTCCTCTGAGCCTGTTCCTGGCAGCTCTTGGTTGTGGGGAATGCTCTCTCTCAGAGCAAACAGTGCAATCTCTATGAGTGAGTTACTTTTTGCTTTATTACTGAATCAGTCTAAGCCAATTCCATATGGGTTTGCTTTTTATATATATTTGGGAAATGGTGGTGGAGGATCTTCCTTTATTTGTCTTCTAGGCATGATGTTGCTGCTCCTCTTAGCCCCCACTCGCAAGAAGTTTCCTGCTACATCGATTATAACATCTCCATGCCAGCACAGAACCTTTGGAGGGTGGTGAGTGGTCAGAGGGAGGGGAGGAGCTGATCATGCTCCAGCAAAAACAGCCGAGACAACATGGATCAAAAGCCATCTTTCTGTTGTAGGAAATTGTAAATCGCGAGTCTGACACGGATGTGTGGAAGACAATTCTGTCAGAAGTGAGGTTTGTTCACGTGAACACCTCTGCAGTGCTAAAGGCAAGTGGGGTTATGTTTATTTGCCTGTAGCTTTTGCTTCATGCAGTTCTTGTAATCTCAAAAACTCTGCTCCAACATAGCTACACCACTATAACAAATAACCAAGTAAGTAAATTAAAGAAATCAATAAACTTGCTGAGTGTGACAGAAGAGCAGCAGGTGTTTTAGGTAGTCACACTGGTACTACATCCCTTTCAGTATCAAAGCTGTCCTGCTTCTCAAGAGGTTGTGATCACTCTACACAATTGGGACTTAGAAACTGATGCCGAGTCTGTGTGTCTGTGAGAGCAGCTGGAATAATTAAGGATCCTTTTCTTCACAAAGTTTGCCAGAATCACTGATTTTATGGCTTAGCGCTTATTGGGAGTTCTGCGTGGTGACTCTTCACACATTTTCGGGCAGTCCCTTGCTGTCATGCAGTGCTCAGGCAGAGCCTGGCAATTTCTTCCATCCTGAAGTTCAGATTGGTAGAACTTTCAGTTTCAAAGTTCACAGCTGTGTTTCTCTTTTAGCTCAGTGGTGCATCTCTGCCTGAGTGGGGCTACCGGCAGCTGGAGGTGGTTGGAGAGAAGCTGTCCAAAGGCTACCACCAGAGCATGGTGTGGAACGTGGAAGAGCACAGATATGGGAAAAGTATGTCTCAGCCATGTTCCTGAAGCAGGTTACACTTCATGGAGATGGGAAGGTGGTACTGTGTGTTCAGTTGGCTTTACCATGCTGTCAGAATCCTTACAAAGTCCCTTCAAGTGCTGTTGCAGTTGGGTGAAGGAGAAGGGCTCCTGGGAGAGTGAGGAGCCTGTGTGCTCTCTCCCCTTTCTAGCTTTCTGCCTGTTATGTGGTTATTTCTGAGCTTTGCTGTTTTCTTCCAGGCCAAGAGCAAAAAGAGAGGGAAGTGGAACTCCACTCTCCCACACAGATGGACATCAGTAAAAACCTCAGCTTCATGGCAAAGTTCACAGAATTGCAGGTGGGTGTCTTTATTCCCTTCATTTTTCCTTCTGCTGCAGAGTAGGAACCTGAGCATTTCTGCAAACTCTGAGCCCGAGGATTCATTGTTTAATCCTTGCTGATAGTTTGGCTTCCTCACTTTAAAAAAATGTTTCTGAATGCACTTATAAGGGCATTAAAGACCTGGGCTGTCCAGTAATGAATACCCAAGTGATTGTGTAACAAAAAAAGGGGGAGGAAAATCGTTTGGGCACCCAGAAGCTGCCTTAAACTGAACTGTAACGTGTGGTACATGCAGTGAGTAGTGTTGATGCCCCTTACTATCACTGTAGAAATTCATTAAGGAAAGTGCATTATTTAATAACAAAATAAAACCACTGATCAGTATCCATATGAGATATGTAAAATATTTCTCCACTCCCAGTGTAGGAACTTAACATCTTACATCTGGAGCTGTTCACCCATGCCTGCTGTCCCACCTGTTGTTCCAATTCTGAAAGCCTTCTGCTTACCTTTTGTTTTTCTAGTGGAAAATACTCACATTAAAAAATGAAGACACAGAACATAAGTACAGTTCCTCTGCCCTGGACTGGATCACAATGGACACCAATATTGCCTACTGGCTCCACCCCACCTCGGGAGTAAGTACAAGAGGTAGAAGTAGCTGTGAAGCTGTTGAGAAAGCAGAACAGCTCACATGTGAGCTCCAGGAATGGGAGTCAGAGCAGGGCTACAGCTTCCAGCCAAGGACTTTTCCTGTATTAATATGTTTTCCATGAGGGACGAGGTATTTATTTTAGCATGAGATACAGCTTTGACAGTAGTTGCTTTTAATTAAATCATGTTTGCTTGTCCTTTTTTTTTAAGGTAAATTGCAGTTTAATAGTTTCCATTATTGATTTCATTTAGAAGATGAGTTCATCTCCAATAGCATCCTTTAAATGCCTTCCATTACACAAGACTTTTAAAGCAGCAAAGTTTATCAACCAGCTTTGTTCTAGGTTACTAGGCAGGCACATTCTGCAGCTTAATTTAGCAAGTTTGTGTAGATAATATTTAAACTTACTTAAAAGAACCACACCATGTTCCTGCTTCTGGCTTAGACCATCATCTGTGCTGCAGGCCCAGATCCACCTCCTTGGGAATGTTGCTACCTGGGCTTCAGCTAACGCTGCTGCTCTGCTCTACCTGTGTCTGTCCCTGTGGTACTTGCTACGGCGAAGGAGGAAGATTTACGACATCCCTGAAGGTCTGACTGCACTCCGTGTGTGTGTCCAGGTGGGGGCTTGTGGCTTGCTCTGCTCTGAGATGCCATCTCCTGTCTCCTGCAGATGCCTGGCAGCTCTGGATGTCAGCAGGAGGCGTCTGTGCTGGAGGCTGGGCTGTGAATTACCTGCCCTTTTTCCTGATGGAGAAAACACTTTTCCTGTACCACTACCTGCCTGCTGTCACATTCCAGATTCTCCTGATTCCTGTGGTACTGCAGCATCTCGGCGATCATCTCTGCAGGTATTTGGCTCCAGCAGAATAGCTCTCTTGAACAGGAGGAGTTCTTTCTCCAGGGCTGTCACCTGGGCAAGCTGCTGCGGGGAAAGCAGCGGTTTTTCCAGCAGTGGCCAAACTCCATCCCTTGCCTTTAGGGAAGCTGGGCCAGGCACAGGTCTTTTGGATGAAGTGTTTGGCCAGCCTTGATGTAACTTGAGTGCTCTTTCCCTCTCTCATCCCAGATCTGTGCTACTCAAGAGCATGTTCAGTGCCCTGATTGTAGCCTGGTTCTCCTCGGTGTTCTTTGTGTACTGCACCTTCAGCCCCCTGAGCTACGGGCAGCCCGCACTGTCCCTCACACAGCTCAAGGCCTTGCGCTGGAAGGACACCTGGAACATCCTGATCCGAAAGCAGTGACCACTCCAGCCTTGCTACAGCAAAAGGAAACACCTTTTGTGCAAAGCCAAGAATTTATTGTTAGAATCATGGAAATCTTAACAGTTGGTTCAGGTATTTTGTAGTATTAGCCCAGATCTAATGATTACAGGAGAAGAAAATAAAGGAAAACTGTTACAGAAAAGGTCTCAACAGTAATACAGCTGCTATGAGCACAGTTCCCAGTTTCTGCCCCCTACATTCATCCTTCACTGCCCCTCAGGGTGTGAAGGTTGCTGACAGCATCCCAGCTCCTTTGCTGGGAAGAGCTGACACAATTTCTTTTCTTTCCTGGGAGTATTGTGGTGGTTTCTTCTGGCACTGCATTGCACTTAGGGCTATTTAATGTGTTTCCTATCCCTGTGGTCTGCAATCCCCATGATATGCTTACTATAAATGGACTCCTTCCAACACATCAGATACTTCTTTCTGTTTTCTTTGTTATGCCTAGAACCCAGGTTTTCCCTCTCCAAAGCTTGCCCATTTTTAACAATCAGCAACTGGCCCTGCAGCCTTACAGCATCATTCCATGACTGTATTCCTCAACAATGCATTATTTGCCCCCAACTTCCAATGCTCTGCTATCATTTCTATTTATGTAAATACAGCATTAGGCTGCATTTATAAATAGTTCATTCTGCATAGAATAATGACTTGTTACTATTATCTATTTATAATCATCTGACATAAGCATCACTTTTAAGAAGATAAGCAAATTAAAAAGACATTAAAAATTGCTGTTACAGCTAAAGAAGGCTTCAGGCAAGCCAGGAATTGAGCCAAAGCCAGAAGAATCCTTTGGCCTTGTGGCACTGCTGTGAAGCCTGAGGCCTGTTACCAGCAATGGCAGTATTGCCACCTCAGATCCCATGGGAAAAGAACTCTGGGCAAGGTAGGCCTGATCCTGCTGACAAGGAAACCTGCTCCAACTTGCGCACATGGGTTCAGGCTGAAAACACTGAAACCCAGCCCAGGGCCTGGCCTCCACCAGTGGAGAATTCACGGAGAATAAGAAAAGGTGAAGGGCTGGGCACTCAGTGTGGAATTTGTAATGGCTCTGTGCAGGTGTCCAAGCAGGCCTGCAGTACCTGAGCCACATTCTGTTTCTGTATCTCCACGTGGCTGCAGCAGCAGGTCCTGCAGGGCAGCACCAAGATGCCAGAGCAGCATTCCCACACCCCAGGGGCTCTTGGCTGTGCAGTTTCTCACTGCTCTAACAAATTCCATTCAAGGCTCTCCCCACCCCCTGAGGAAGGTATGATCCAACACCACAGTCATTCAAAGTAGGTTTTAGTGACTATTTTGTTCCTACTGTAATCAGCCCTGAGAGCTAATGCTTCAGTGCACTAGCTCATACTCTAAGTCTGTCACCCTGAGCTAAACAGTACCAGCAGCAGTCAGGAAATGCTCTGCCTTTTCTGGGGCACTGTGGAAGTACCACTGAACTCTGAGGCACCAAACCCCTTTCCAGGCCTGAAAAGACTGTAGGGATGAAAGTGCAGACTGCATTTCTTAAGTTTGGGGTTTTTTCTCTAAATTTTCAGCCCCAACAGAACCAAAGGTAACAATTCTGAGTTAAGGGAAGAATGGACTGTTGTATATAAGAGCCCCTCCAGCAGTGTTCCTTTCTGTGCCTTTTTGCTGGCATAATGAAAGTACCAGAATTACTTTTTATAAAAATGGTCATTTCTGATCACTGTTAATTTATTTATTAGCCAAAGCAACACACCCACAACCATCACAGCCAAGCCCTGCTTTTAGAAAATTAGCAAATATGAAAAAGTTCTTCTTAGTAGTATTTCCCTCCCACCCTCATTCTCAAACGTACACCTTAAGTCCAGACTCAAGAACGGTATCACAAGGACATTTTCAAAGGTCCAACCAGCACTTCATTGCAGATTTTTTTTTTCCAGACAGACACTTATGCTGCTGCAGTATCACTTATCTGGGGTAAACTACAGAAACTGGGATATCACTGTTTGTACTTCTTGTCTGCTCTTTTGGAAAGCCAGACATTCTTGTGTTGAAGCTGCTGGAATGCAAGGCAAGCGCTCTGACCCTGTTAGAGGGCAGAACATGTCCAGGGCAGCTGCTTGTGCCAGCAGGAGGAGGGTCCTGCAATTCCCAGTTCCCCCCTTGCTGACCTCACCAGCCATCCCTGGAAGTGGACGGATTCTGTCCAGCAGAATTTGCAGCCAGCAGTACAGAAATGCACTAAAAGACACTAATACTGGCAAGGTCCGGTTTCTGTTCCATGAGCAACTCAATCCAGTTGGAGCTCACACATTCCGTAACCTGGTAAAGCACACTGGGTATAAAAAAATAATCATACAGTGTAGCGAGACTCAGGAGTTTAGAAACGAATAAATTAGGAATCACTAATTAGGAATTCGAACCACTAAACTTGGGCCTGTCCCCTGGGTGAACTGCAAGTTCCCATTTGTCCCAGACAGTCTCTGTCTCACCCCTATCTTAAGGGAGAGGTGCCTCTCCAGGTCAGTGCCTCTGACCCCACAGGCTAGGAGGCTGGCCAGCAGCACAGCATGGCCACAACTCAAGGTGCCAACAAGGTGGAGAAGAGTTAAGAGCTTGTTAAAATTAACAGCATGGGAGCTACTCTTGGATAGACAGAAAAACACCCAAGAGGCAGATGATTTTCCTGCTACAGATAACCATCATCAGGGAAATGGGCTGTCTTGCTAGTCACCTGACAGTGCTTCATTTTCAGGGGAATCTTCAGCATTAGGTCTCATTCTGAAAATTAAAAAATGGCAAGTAGCACTGCCTTTAACGAGTTCATCAAGTAACAACTCCAGACATCCCAGGGAGAACAGGGAAGGGTTTGGAGGGAAGAGGGATGGATGGCCAAGCCTTTCCTCTCCCCTCCGTGAGAAGATTCCCACCAGGATCCCCTCCGCCGCTTGGACGACCTAAGGGGCGCTTCACCAACCATTCCGGGGAAGTCCTTTCCCAGAGTTGTCTTCAGCGTTGGTGTGGACCGGAGGCAAACCCTCGGGCCGTGCCGGGTTAGTGCGGGCGGCTGCTGGACTCGAGGTGGGAGCGCTTCCCGGCCGCCAGGACGCCGCCGCTCTCCGCCTGCTCCGGGAACGGCCGCTTGTACGTCCGGCCGTGCCCATTCAGTGCCCCCCGCTGCCACTTGCAGATGTCTCCGTTCAGGATGTCCTGGATGTGCTGCACGATGAGGTTAATGGCAACTGCGGGGAGCAACGAGGAACACAGGACATGAAGGCTCTCCCGGCTGAGTTATCTAGAAAATGTGGAGCATCCAGCCCTGCTCAAGTTTTAACAAGCCCTTAAATGAAAACTCTGCCTGCTGTCTGCAGTGAGGTCAGACCTCAACAGGTCACTTTTCCTGCCCTCCACAGGCTGAGCAGCTGGTCCTTCTGATCGGGCTGAGCAGCTCCCTCCCCTCCAGCAAAAATCCCTTCCTCAGGAGCAGGCACTAAAGGGAGCAGCGTGCCTCCTGCTCGTTTCCCAACCCCAAAGGTGTCTCCCCAGGGAAATCAGGGAACCCAACTGCCTTTTACCCATGTTGTCAACTCCTCGGGGGATGATCACATCCGCATACTTCTTTGTCTGCAAAACAGAAACAGCAGTGGAGGAGGCTGTTAATGGGAAAAGTCAGCTTCTGTCCTGGCTTAGGCAAATTTGGGAGGAAACTTCTGAATGGGGCTCTTTTGGAAAAACAAACCTAAATGGCCCCTCCCCTACAACTGGTCTGGAAAAAGAACTTTCTTGGAGACAAGTGGAAAAAGCTATTTATTTAATAAACAAAGTGCCCACAAGCACACAGAATGAGTAATATGAAACAATAAAGCTTTGAGTTTGAAAGTGAGATGGCAAATTGAGAAAGTCCTTGCTGTGGGTGCAGCTCGTCTTTCTCAGTCTTTTATTAATTTCTCCAGCGCTGGAGAAAAATGCCATCCTGGGCCCCGGAGGGTACAGGTGTGATCTCTTAGTATTTCTCTGGGTTTTTAGTCCGGAGTAGGTTTAAATAGTCCTAAGAAAAAGGAAAAAAAACAGTCCAGGGAATTTCTCTGCCCTAGCTAGCTAAAACTAACTAAAAAGCACAGGAGATCCCTGTCCCGACGCAGTCTGTCCAAGCCTCAGCTGAACAAAACCAAAAAAAACTGTCTAGGAGAAGAATGCAGAGGAGTAAAATAGTTTTTTAAAACAAACTGTGTGCTTCTTCTTTCTTTGTTTTGCTCTCAGAATCAGTCTTAAAGGTACAGAACACAATATACAGAACAGACGATTGGGGATACAAGCATCATAAAGTCACTTTAGGACAGCTTCATTCCAGGAAAAAGCAACCAAAGGCCAGAAAACTGGGCAAAGATGGAAGGTCCTGGTGCTCCAGGGTTGTAAGTTAAAGCTCTCTCTCATGGTAACAACCTAAATGAATTACAGTGTCACACTGGCAAGTGTGCACCGGATTTAAGACCAGGGATTCTTCCTACTGTCCCTTTGCAGAGAATCACAAGGTAGAGGCAGCAGATCAGGTGTGGAGTCCTTTGCTTTTACCCCTCTGAGCTGCCTTCAAACATTGCTCACTTCAGGCAAGGTCTGTTTGCCAAGAGCTGCTTTTAATCAGCATTTTGCAAGCCATTGCTAAATCTCTGCTGAGAGCCAAGGTATCCAATGTGCATGTGAAATTCCTGCCTGCCTCTGATAACACTTTATTGATCTTTACCACCATAGCACTCCTGCTTTTTCTTACCTCCCATAGCTGCAAAAATGCTGGCAAATTCAGCATTTCTAGTGAGTAGTTTTAGAATCCCAGAATTCCTCTGATCTAAAGCAAGAGGCACCTGAGTTAACCTTTTCCAACTTATTTAATCCACATACTGGATTTTGTTCTCATAGGGTTTTTTACAAATTTGATTATGTGAGCACCTAAATTGGCCTCACCCTCCATGGTGTAGCAAACAGAGCTAGCACGGTCTGCCCCAGTGTTCCCTTTGAGAAAGGCTGCTGGAAACCAAGCTTTTCTCTCTTCCTACAAGACTTAAGAATAAACTGAGAGTGGGAGTGTTTCATTCAGAGAGACCCAGCAGGCAGCAGTGAGAGAACGTGCTTGAGGCATTTCCATGGTGCTTCGCCAGCAGAAGGGACCATCTCAGTTCCTTAACAGCCAGCTCGAAATGATTGAAGACGTGAGGCAGAGGGGAAGAGCGTGGGATTTGTGAAATACAAATACCTAAAGCCACCACTGCTGCACCTACAGCAGCTAATTCCCAAAAAACCCTGCTCCTCTGCTCCTCTCCCCCCCAGAAAAGGACCCCACAAATTAAATCAGTGAAAGGCCTCATACCGGTAAGCAGAACTCCTCAAAGGCAGGCTTCACAAACGTGGTGTACTGGGTGAGGATCTGCTCCAGGTCCCTCCCACGTTTCATATCTCGCAGAACTGGGAGGGGGAGATAAAAGCCCTGAGTGTTGTCCCATGGTGGGGACGGATAAGGAGCCGGGGCACGGCGGGGCTTTACCTCTGCGGGACAGCCGGACGTCAGAGTCCGTGTCCACAAAGAGACGGAGGTGGAACATGTCCCGAATGTCCTGATTGTAGAAAACCAGGATCCCCTCAAAGAGGACGACATCAGCGGGATACACCACCGTGGTCTCTGCCAGCCTGCCAGGACAGAACACCCAGAGCACACTGCTACACGGGCCTCGTGCCACCGCCAAGTGATCTGTCCCCAGGCTGGGGACACCCCACACAGCCCAGCACTTCAGACAACGCCAGAGCCTACCTAGAATGTGTCACAAAGTCGTACGTTGGCACCTCAACCGTTTTGCCCTCAACAATGTTCTTCAGGGTTGAACGCATCAAATCGTTATCAAAGGCATCTGTGAAAGTTTAAAGAGAAGGGCTTTCAGATGCTGTTGTGTCAAATGTTCTGCTCAGACTTTTCCAGACCAAAGGAAAAACCCTCTGACCACTATTTTACCAGGAAAAAAGGAACTTGCAGCTTATTCTTTCCTGCCAGTAGCAACACAACACTCTCTGCCCAAGTGACAATGGCTGTGTTTGGTTTCAGAGATAAGGAAGAGACAGTTTGCTGTTTATAGGCAACTACAACACAGTGAAATTAAGAGCTCAAAGGTGAAGCTGGTCATTGTATAATTTTATCAACCCACTCAGTAATTATGTAATTTTGTGTAACTTTGTTCATCTGTTAGTCAAAAGCCAATTGGAAAACCCCAGGCACCTTTCATGGTTTCCATTACCCACCCAACAGGCACCAGACTTCAGCCAAGGGCAGCTCCCTGTCCCGCCTACAATCCACAGCACTCCCCTGGGCAAGGGGAGCAGCTGTTCGTGCGGACAAGAAGTAACAAGAAAGGATTTGGGGAATGATGCGGTTCATTAAGAAGCCTCTCAAGAGCAGGGAGTGGAGCACGGAGCAGGCTGGGAGGCTCTGCACCTCTCCATGGCTCCGGAAGGGCCGTCAGTAACAACGGGCACAAGGGAAGGCCAAAGGGATGCTCTGGTGGGGGAAAGCAAATTTCTGTTCTCCAACACTTCCCACTTCCTACAGGCGCTTCCCTTGAGACCCAGCTGCGCTCCAAGCACCGGCCGAAGCGTGCAGGGGCCCGGCCGGGGAGCGGCTCACCCGGGTGGTCGAAGTTGTACTGTCCCTTCAGCGCCTTGGCCTGCTGCTCGGCCGTCAGCACCTTGTAGAAGCTGTCCTGGCTGAGGATCAGCACCTTGCGCTGCCGCTGCTCCACCTCGTTCTGCCCCAGCAGCTCCATGATCTTCTCGCACACTGTGGACTGAGCGGGACGGGGGCTCAGGCGGGCCGGGGGGACCCCGACCCTTCCCGCGGCGCCCGGCCCGGCCCGCAGCCCGACAGCCGGGGCGCAGGGGG
>WBMY01015712.1:852276-939239 GCA_013397315.1 Donacobius atricapilla
GGGGCCGGCAGGGGGCGGGGCCTGCACGGGGGGCGTGGCCACGTGCGCTGAGGGCGTCCGGTCTCGGCCCCGGGGCCGCGGCGTCGGCGCGGACGGATGGACACAAGGATGGACACAGGGATGGACACACGGATGGACACACGGATGGACACACGGATGGACGGAGGGAGGGATGGACACACGGATGGACGGAGGGAGGGATGGACACACGGGTGGGGGGACAGCCGGGCGGCTCTGCCTTGTTACAGACGCTCGTGTGAGCGTGTGTGTGACTGCATGCCCATCTCCGGGTGTGTTTGACACCTGTTCCCGAGTGTGTTTTACGTCTGTACCCGTGTGCATGTTTTCACCTCTTCCCCGTGTGTGTTTCACAGGTGTGTTTTACACCTGTATCCATGTGCATGTTTCCACCTGTTCCCGTGTGCTTTACACCTGTTCCCGGGTGTGTTTTACTCCTGTACCCATGTGCATGTTCACACCTGTTCCCGTGTGTTTTACTCCTGTACCCGTGTGATGTTTCCACCTGTACCCATGTGCATGTTCACAGCTGTTCCCGTGTGCTTTACACCTGTTCCCGGGTGTGTTTTACTCCTGTACCCATGTGCATGTTCACACTTGTTCCCATGTGTTTTACACCTGTTCCCGGGTGTGTTTTACTCCTGTTCCCGAGTGCACGGCTCCGTGCAGAGCGCGGTACATGGGAACCGTGAAGAAACACCTGAAGGTGCAACACAGAGTCCCCAGGACACATAAACAGCCCCGTGGGTGAGACACGTACACACAGTGTGTGAACACACCTGCTGTGCGTGGGCGCAGTAGAGAGAGCTACACACACGCGTTAAATATTAATTGCTATAGCTACACTATACAGAATTTTAGATACATTTTTGTGTACAAACAGAGCCGGAACACACACCACGTTCTACATGTAAATGCAGTATTCTAAAATAAAACCAAATCGTGTTTCAACGTGAACAAATTGCTGTGAAGTGAAGCTCCGTGACCGCCCCGCGCCCAGCCCCGGCTCCATCGGCCGCGGTGACCCCGGACGCAGCGGCCGGCCCCGTTTGTCCCCCCGGGGTCCCGGCCCCGTGCGGCCCCGGAGCCGCTGAGGGCCGCGCTGGCCGGTGCGGNCCCCGCGGGCCCTGGCGACAGGCCCGTGGCCGTGTCGGTGGTCACCAACTCCGCCTTCGAGGGGGCCCCTCCACCCTACTCGCCCCCGGACCCCAAGAGCTTTCACCTGCTCTACCCGCCGTTCCCAACCGGCTTTTCCCAGCAAGGGCCTTTCATTTACCAGCCGAGGCCGGGCCCGCGGCCCTTCCCAGCCCCGGGCTTACCCCCCGGGCCGCTGCCCTACACCACGGTACGTATCCCCCAGGCCGATGTGTTTGCTCTGCAGCGGGGTCACCCCTTATCTCCCCTGCCGGGTTTGTGGGGTTCCGTGCGGTGCCCCCCGCGATGCCTGAGCAGCACAGCCCCGGAGGGGGGCCCAGCCCCGGAGGGGAGCCCAGCCGGGGGTCTCACAGCTCTAACCCCCCCCTGTGCCGCAGTACAACGCGCAGCAGGGCGCGGGGTCCTTGCCCGCCGGCCGCGGGCAGCAGCCGCCCAAGGACTACATGGTGGAGTCAGTGCTGGTGACCCTCTTCTGCTGCCTGCTGACCGGGGTCATGGCCCTGGTGTACTCCCATGAGGTAAGGGAGGGCTCACCCGGCAGCCCCGAAGCCCCTGCTGGCGCTGCGGGTCTCCTCTAACCCCCCCTTCTCCCCCGCGCCAGACCCGGGCTGCGCTCGCCCGCGGGGACGTGGCCCAGGCGTACATGGCATCCAGAAAGGCCCAGGCGCTGGTCCTCTTCAGCCTCCTCTTCGGGTTGTTCGCCTCCATCACCTGGATCATCTACGTCCTGGTGTCCCTGTACCTGTGACAAGGACCCTGAGCCCAGGGACGCGGCGTGTGCCGAGAACTCCTGGTGGTTCCCCACCTGGGGGGCACGGGCAGGTGAAGTTGCCACAGCCTTGTGGGGAAAGGGGTGACAAGGAAGCGTTACTGGGGCTGCGGGGCAGCGTCCCTCCTTCCTGGCGGGGCCAGGAGCTACCCCGGAGCTTTCATGCGAGCCCCGTCAGGGCAGGAGGAGCCCCGAGCAGGGAGGTGCCGGTGCCGCGTCCCGCAGGATCCAGCTCTGGGCAGGGAGCTGCGGGATCCACGGGCGGGATCAGGCTCTGCTGCAGGATCCCATTGCTGTGGGCTGTCACTTGGAGCTGCCAATGGGACCCTGGTGCACAGGGAGCATCTTGTAGGGTTGGGGCTGGAGATGGAGCAGAACTGACAGATGTGTGGGAAGCCCTCACTGGTCATTAATAGTGTGAGAAGATATAAACCCCTGTATGCAGTTCTGCAGTAATTCTGCACACACACACACTGTATTGCCACCTTCTTGCTGCTTCCAGATTGAAATAAAACACAGCTGTAGCCAAAGCTTCTGTCTTCTCTGCACACCAAGGGCCTGCATCTCCCCTTGCCATGGCCTTTGTCCACCACAAAACTCAGGGTAAGTTCTCCTAAAACAGCTGAAATCAGGGTTTTCCCTAGAGCGGGTGGGCACCAGGGTTCCAGCCCATGCAGTATCCTGAGGAAGGGGAATCTCCACATGGCCCCAGGCCTGGGGGTGCCACTGGCCGAGCTGCTTGGGAGGACACTGAGCTGTGGGCAGACCCCTCCCACTGTGCCAGGCCCGTGGGATGCAGCCCCACATTCCAGCCCTGGCACAAGGGGCACGTGCTCCGTCAGTGTCTGGGCACTCTGGCCTGTGACAATTATTTCCAGAGGAATTTTGAACCCTGTCCAGGACTGAAATAGCACCACGGAGCAGGGGTTATTTATAGCCCTCGGCTGCCGGCACACGGCCACTGCACGGGCTGGGCACGCGCCAGGGGCTGGGCAGCCAAAACCCCTGACACGGGGACACCGGTGCCCACAGAAGGTGACAGAAGACTTCCCCTCCCAAGTGCATGGCTTGTATTGGGGCAAAGCCATCTTGGCAGAGACAGGGAAGAAATTTACAGCGAAAAAATAAAGGGAAAAAGAGGCATGGGCAGAGGAAAACCACAGGGGGCACATGAGAAAACACGAGGCCACACCAGCACCAGAGGCGGATTCGATTCTCACTTTAATCCACAGACTGTGCATGCACTGTAAACAGGATCATCAGGCAGGTTCGTTATCGGTGTTTTATTTAATATAAAAGTTACAGGTCTGAAATGTTCGCAGGAAGGTGCCACCATGGGGGTTAGTGGTAAATCTATAATACAACGGAACTGCTTGGGGGGAGAGGCCTGGGAGCGGGGCAGGGGGCTGGTGACTGGGGCATCGCTTCTCCCCACTCCCTGCCCCGTGTGGAGAGGGGTTCAGACTCTTCCCTCTCCCCGAAAAGAGGTGATGGCCCTGTGGATGCTGCCCGCAAGACGGGAACACGCTCATGGCCAGTCTTGCACAAGGATGTTCTGGGGTTTCTGCTCCCCAGGGAGTGCTCCTGGAGAGGGGGGTGTGTCTGGTCAGCAAACCTGAAGCTGCTCCAGGCAAGGGGACCTTCCCCTCGGGTCTCTCCAGCCCTGTGAGCCTGGCCCGAGGGTGGGACACGAGCCAGGAGCTGTGGCTGGGACACTGCTCAGCTGGGGATGACAGCAGAGGAAGGGGTGAAGGGGAGGAAAGCTGAGGGGCCCCATCCCACTGCACGAGGTGCTGTGGCCACTCAGACCTCCCATCCCCACGCCATGGGCTGAGCCTCTGGCTCTGGGGGTTGGCAGAGGGCGAGACCTCCTTTGGGTTCAAGTGCAGGAAGAACGTGGAAACGGCTCCTGCTGGTGGGGATCACAGAATCACAGAAAACGCTGACTTGAAAGGGACCCATCAGGTCACCGAGTCCAACTCCTGGCCCTGCACAGGACAACCCAGATCTCCCACCATGTCAGAGTGCTGTCCAAACACTTCTTGATCTCAGACAGGCTTGGTGCTGCCCTGGGGAGCCTGCTGACAGTGCCCCACCATCCTCTGAGGGAAGAACTTTCTCCTGATTTCCAACCTAAACCTCCCCTGACACAGCTCCAGCTGTTCCTTGGGTCCTGTCACTGGTCACAAGTGAAGAGATCTGCACCTGCCCCTCTTGAGGCTGCTGAACAAACCAAGTGTCCTCAGCTACTCCTCACAAGGCCCCTCCAGACCCTTCCCCATCCTTACTGCCTCCTTTGGACACTCTCTAATAGCTTAATATCTTTTTTATACCGTGGTGCCCAAACTTAGTGTTGTCAGCAAGGTTCCTTAGTATCCCTTCCACTCCTGTGTCCAGGTTGTTAATGAAGATGTTGAAGAGCACAGGGGCAAGGGTGGAGCCCTGTGGAACCCCAGTCACTGCCATTTTTGGGGTGTCCTCTGTGCCCAAGCCATGAGACACTTGCTCACCCCTCACACAACACGGTCACTCAGCTGGATGAAGACAAGCTGCCCCCTCCTATCCCTCTGAACCCGCAGGGCTGTGATTCCAGAGCTACCACCACACACAGCCCTCCTAGGACAGCCTGGCCACTGCACCCAAGGGCTGCTCAGAGCCACCAGGGTGCAGCCCACACCACATCCTGGGTGTATTCATTGCCCTTTTCACCACCTCGCCATGCTGGGCTTTTGAAAAGATCTTATTTACAAAGGGAACATGGACATTACTTCCTGGGAAGCCTCTGGGGCTTGCAAAGCCTTGGCTGGACAGAACACACAGCTCCAATGCCCTCAGTGCCATAAAAATAAACCACTTTTGAAGTGTTCTGGCTCGGACACCGTGGTTCAGCATGAAGGATTCCTGCTCCTCCTGCTCTGGGGCTGCACAGAACTGTGTTGGACCCCACACTGCCCTCCCCAAGAAGATGCCCCTGTGGGCAGGGGGTCTCTCTGTGCTTGGCCACTGTCTGAGTCTCGTGCCTGAGTCTTCAGGAAAATAACCAAGCTGGGTAAAACCCTGGGCTGTCACTCCCTCCCGAGAGTCAGGCAGAGAGCACAGAGCTGCTATTGAAAAAGAAGTTAATGATGCTCTGTGAAACTCCACATCTGTATTCCTTGGGAGCTGCTGCCCTAAACCTGCAGGATTTTGTCAGAACCCTGTAAAAGCCTGTGACCACGTGACAGGGAGTTGAGGAGGGTCTTGCAAGGCTGCTGAAACCTGCAGGGCACACTCACACCCATGATCCAACTGCAAACCATTGGAGCAAGGACAGAGAGGAGGGATGTGAAATGGCCTGGCTGGGGCTGTGCTGGGTGGGACACAGCGGGGGGACAGAGGGGCTGAATAAGGCACACTGAACAGATTGGGGTTAACACTGTGTGTGTGGGAAATGACACCCCTGCCTCGCCCTTCCACGCTGGGCTGGCCCTGCCCTGCTGGCACCAGCACAGCAGGACTGGGGACAGGGACCTGCTGGGGGTCCTGCCAAAGTGCAGCTCTCAAAGCACAGCACTGAGGGTCCCAATGGGGACCCCTGGAGAAAAACATTTGGCAACAGAGAGAGGAGTGGGTGAGAGGACAGGGTGGCTCAGCTGGGCACAGGACTCCTTCCTGGTTCCCACTTCCAACCCAGAAATGGATCCACTGGCTCCTTCACGAGGCTCCTGCCCCTGCTCTGCAGCCAGTGCCCACCTGGCCGCCCCGAGCCTCCTTTATCCAGCACCTGGAACAACACTGTCACTGGTTGTGGATTTTATACAGACTGGTTGTGGATTTTATACAGACTGGTTTGCACTTTTCATTTTTTTTTTTTCCTATAAACTCATCGGTATTCAGACATGCATCAAAAATCCCCCGGGAGTTCTAAACACTAGGTATGTACAGTCTGTATCCTACAGCATTTCCTGTGCAAAAGCTAAGTACCATTGCTAAGAGACACGGGGTCACAGACAGGTGACCCCCCAGCACCTGGGCAGTCCACGTTTCCAGGTTCAGAGGGATTTACCGTTGCTTAAATAACGAAATCTGAGAGGAGGAGGGGGGTGTGACGACTGGAGATGGCGGGTCCCTGCCCACGTTTTCAGTGCCTCTTCCGTGTCTATGACCGGTGCCTTCCTCCCGTGAAGAAGGCGCCAGAGATCTGGGGTGAGCCGAGACCCCTGTAAACACAAGCAGCTCTCTGGAAGCAGAGCTCCTCCGGAGGCGGCGGGAGACGCTTCCATCCTCACACGTTGGGAAGGTGGCATTGCAGGGGAGACTCCAACCCTTGGCTTCCACGGCTGCTGCTGCCCGACGCCGCTCCGGAGATGAGTCAGTGGGTGCTGAGCTCCTGCTGCCCCTGCTCTGCGGATGGGAACAAGAGCCAGGGCACACCTTGATGCAAGGGGCCAGCAAACCAGTCCCACGCTCGCGTGGGACACTCCTTCCACACAGCTCTGGCCCCGGGGTGAAAGCTGGTTCATGGCACAGAGGGACGGGAGGAGGAGGAGCGCGAGTGCAGCGAGCACCGGCCGATCTCTGCCCTCGGCGGCTGCGCCGGCGCCTCCGCGCCCGGCATTCCCAGCCCCAGGGATGGCTGCCAGCTGGGAGGGAGGGTGTGTCATCCAGTGACAGGTACAAACATGGAACTCCAGTCTCATAGCTGCCCTCGGCGCCTCTGCGGAGCAATTCTCCTTGCACCACCCCTCCTCCTAGGTTTTCTCTTCCCGATCTGTTTTCCGTCTCGTGATGTTCCGAGGTTTGATTTTCAGGGACAGTTCCCACAGCGCCTCCTCAGCCAGGTGGTCGCTGAAGTCGTTGAAGAATGACACTATGTCGTCGTTCCTTTTGATGTCGTAATGTCTGGAAAACCACAGAGGAGCTGCAGTTAAACAAGGCCTACCTGGGGTCCTCTCCTGGCTTTTTGGGCCACCCCTGTCCTGGGGACACCCAGCACTGTGTGGGGGCTGTGCCCAGTACTCATGACAGTGTCACACCACAAAGGGGAAAAAACCTGCTGCTGAACTGAGGGGAAAAAGGCACCTAGCACACAGAAATCAGCAGTTAGCTCTGCTGCCTCTGCTGCAAGACAGCACTGAAGAAAACCCTGAACAACCTACAGAACACAGGAACCAGCAATGGCAAAACCTGAAGGCGAAACTTGTCTGGATTTCAAAACTAGTATCAGAAAAATGTCCTCACAATGTTTATCTAACCTAGAGAGGGAAGGAGACTGATTACAGCCCTGCTGCTCCCGGCTCTCCTTCCATCTCCCTTCCCCTTTAGACTCCCTTCTCCTTGCACAGGGACTTCTGTGTCCAAGCCCCTGCCCCAGTCCCCACCGTGGTGCCCCAGAGCCACCCCTGAGCCCCACTGCTGCACTTACATTTGCTGGAAGCACCTCATGCTGTCCAGGATGTTAAACTGCTGCCAGCGCTTGGAAAAGTTCACTTTGCTGTCAATGTAATCAGGGTTTCCCAGATGGACAAAGGTCAGGTCCTGCAGAATCAGGCCTCTGAAAGAGGGAAAGGGGCAGCAGGCCAAGGGAGTAGGCAAACAGATAGAGAGGTTAGTTACACAGGTTAGGGTGGCCAGCCAAAAGGCAGCCCAACAAAATCCAACAGCCTCCCACTGGCAGCAGAATGGCAACCTTATCCAGAGGGAAACACTCCCCAATAGCAGATCCACAGGTGTTCAGATGCAAATACCCCCAGCTGGCCACCCTGCCCCAAACAAACTGCCCCAGAGAGGGCCTGTGGGCTGATGTGGCACAGCGCTGCCTTACCCCAGGTGTTGGGCAAAAGGCAAGGGCTGAGCTCAGCAGCAGCTGCTGAGGAATCCTTGAGGGAGCCACTTTAATGAGCAGAAGCAGTGGCAGGGGAAGGAAGGGGCCACTCACAGGTAAGGGATGCAGGGGGGCTCCACATCGGCCAGCGCCGCTCGGTAGGCGCGGAAGGACGAGGAGCTGTCGATCAGGGTGCAGTACTCAGCCAGGCCCTGCAGGACACAAAGCCCCTGGTGACACCCCTGCTGCAAAGCCATTTGCTTTGAAACCTCCCCGCAGAGGGCCACACAGAGCAGCGAGTTAATGGCACCCTGCAAACACCTCCAGCTGATTTACTCAGCCCGATTCTGGGGTGTTCACGTGGAACATTGCTGCCTTCAGCCTCCCCAAGCCTTGGGCTGCAGGAGGAGGAGGAGGAGGAGGCTGCTCCCCTGTGACTGTGCTGGCACTCCTGCAGCTGTCAGAATGCCCAGCCACACTGAAGGCTTTCAGCACTGTGGCATTTTACCCACTGGAGAGGAGTTATCCACCATCCCTCCACCCTGGGACACTGGTGAGATGTAAAACCACTCAGCTGTTTCATACATAACCACACTTATCCTTCCCCCAAAGATCACAGGCCCCACTGCTCCTCACCTCTGAGGTTTGCTTCTGCCACTCCAGCCTTCGGATGGGTGCAGAATCCAGTGCAGAAAGAATGGCCAAATAGGAATTAAAATTATTCAGCTTTCGCAAGTGCTGTGAAAAGGGAGAATATTCCAGTTACTCGAGAGCTCTGAAAAGCCTTCTAGCATCAAACAGCTCTACCAAGCAGAGGGCTCCACTCCCCTGCTCCTTTAAGCAGCAGCGTGCGTGATTCACAGGAAAAACCAAGCTGGTACCTTCATAATCTTTATAAATTTAAGGAGCAGCCTCTCTCGGTCCTGGGCTTTCTCTTGTAGCATAATTATTGAACGGACCCTGGAAGAACAGACAGAATAAAAGATAAACCTACTTAAACAGAGATCAGATTTCCTCTTGTTTCATTAAGAAAACTGATCACTAATAGGGAGGGGCCAATACTAAAAAGTTCACAATACCTTCAACTTAAATGGAGCACTCTAATCCACAGCAAAGAAAAGATAATTTCACAGAGTGCATTTATTTGCAAGGGGAACATTTGTTTGAAGAGCTTAGTGATACTGATAATTAATTCCTCTGGATTACAAGGCCCTCCCTAACCCTGCTGATTTTATTTCAGCTGTGCTCTGGGGTCTTAGATGAGTGCTCTGCATCTACTTCCTGGCCAAAAATATACATTATCCCATTTGTAATAAAGGATCCCAAGTCTATGAGGAATACTTGGAACATTTGCAAGGCATTGGAGGTTAGGCACAGTTCAGTGCCAGGGCTGTTCTGAGCTCCTTACCAGTAGGACATGTTATTAAAGTGCTCTGTGAACTGTGTCAGGTTGGGACTCTTCTCTTCATTTTGTTCCTTTGCCCAGAGCAGAACTTCTGGGATCTGCCAAGGAAGGAGAGGAGAGGGGTGGGGAAATACCCCACATTAAAATGGGATTTCTACCCCAAGATTCCCAGTTGCAGCCTTTGTTCACAGCCACTTGCTGGCACAAGATCAGCTGTGTCCTCCAATCCAGCAGGTGTCTGGGAGAGCTGGCAGGAATACCAGACACTGCAGAAGGTCCAAACCCTCCCACTGCCCTCAGCCCATCCTTATCTCTGTACCTCGATTTTATAGAAGAGTTCAGCATCCAGCAGGGTCAGCTGCTCGGCTATTTCATGGCTGTGGAAATCATGCAGTGTCCCTGGCCTGTGGAAAATAACGAGGAAGTACAAAGGCTCAGAAAATGTGACCTGTTCTCTTACCTTTCTTGTATTTTGAACTGAGGAAACTCTTGTGCTCCCAAGGAAGGGATGCCCTGGCACTCAGAGGACCCAGATATGGTTGTGGGCACCTTCCCTCACCTGGCTGCCACCCCTCTGGCTGCGAGAGGTTTGATGGAGTTGGCGTAGCTCAGCATTTTCTTCTGATCCACTTTATCCAGGATGTTCTTGCGCAGCACTCTGGCCAGGCTCAGCTCCCCGCTGCACACCAGCCGGAACACCAGGTCCATCAGCAGCTTGAGGATTTCCTCTGTCAATTCCACTAAGCTGAGAGGAAGATGGAAAAGGCAGGGAAGGCATCAGAGCTAAGACACTGAGCTCTGGGGTTTGTATCTGTACTGATTCTCACTGCTCTTTCCTACAAGCAGAATTGGGTGACTGAAATTCCTCTTCTTCCCAGCTCTTCCTTTCCCAGAGATTCCCCTTTTACTTGTTTTTTTTAAAACCACTGACCCAGTTAGGACACAGAGGAAGAATCTGGTCTTCCAACACCAGAGTTCAGCACTACAGGTGTCACACTGGTCAGGGCTGGGGGATTTCAGCTGTCATTATAGATGGGGTCAAAAAAACACATCTTCCCTAAAAAACATGTTTTCCCATCCGCCAGACTTTTGTGAGTTACTGGCCCTGCATCCCAAAATGAGGAAGGCAACTCACCACAGCTCATCCACCACTCGCACCAGCACGAAGAAGGTGTTCTTACTGACTCGCTTCTTGAACGTGTCTGGGAAGTGGCAGAACTTCTCATATGTTGGTTGCAAATTAAAGAATCAACTCAGTGCAGCCAGACCGGCATCAGTGCTATTCCCAACTGCCTCGAGGAATCATAAAATCATTGAATGATTTGGGGTGGGAGGGACCTTAATAATCATCCAGTTGCCCTCCCTGCCATGGGCAGAGACACCTTCCACTACCCCAGGTTGTGCAGAGCTCCATCCAGCCTTGCCCTGGACACCTCCAGGGATGGAGCAGCCACATCAGAACACCACACAGTTCTGTCCTGCTGGAAACTGGTGTTTGATTTCCAGGAGATATGGGACACTGATATGGCTCTAAGATGGCATTAAACTGACACCAGCTGCTGGTAGCAGGGGGTGTGAGGAAGTACTTACACCTCAGAGAATTGAGAGCAGGTGTACCCTGAAATTGTTCTCTCTAAGGTGGAATTTAATGAGCAGCACTTCCCTGCAGTGATCCCCCCCACTGGTCTGTGACATCTGGTCTCAACAGATCTCAGATGTCACCTCCACCTCCCTGGCTGCAAGGAGGACAGTGACAGGGGCGACAGCACGGGTTGAAAAACCTTCTGCCAGGTGGACAAAGGCACAGAGAACAAGGTTACCAGTAAGGCAGCACTGGCAGGGCCCTGCAGGGACACCCCAGCTGGGACTGTCACCTGGGCTGAGCCGTGCTGTGTCCCTGGCTGCCTATCCCAGCTGCAGCAGTGGCTCTGCAGCAGTGGCTCTGCTGCACTGGCTCTGCTGCAGTGGCTCTGCTGCAGGTGGCACTGACGAGCTGCAGCAGCACATGGTGACGTCAGGCTCCCTCTGACGTGGGGGCACAGCACCAGAGCCACGGGGCCCGGGCACCCAGGGACACAGACCCTGCCCCACTCTGGCAGGGCACTCCATTCCTGCTGGGAATGGAGCCAAGGGCAAGGAACGGCAGCAGGGTGCTCAGGGAGAGGCCTTCTCCATCCTCTGCCAGGAATGCTCACCCTGCACATCAGGGCCCTGCCCCATTACCAGCTACAAGTTCAGCTCCCCCCCTACACTGGGAGGCCAAGAGCACAGCATCTTCAGGACTGAGTTTATGGCAGGAAGAGAGAGAAAGTCTTGATGGTTTAATCATCTCTAATATTAAACTACACCTGCCCACGCAGGCAATGCCCATGGCCCCTCTGGAAGGCAGAAGGTTCTCTGGTCCCCAAGCTACAAATGAGATGTCCCAAACAGAAGACCAGTTTCCCAGTGACACACAAAAAACCTGAATTGCTCCTGGCTCTACCCTGCCAGGACTCTCAGGAGACAACTCTCAGGTCCAGGATCCACTATGACTGGACCTGCCCTGCAGCAATTCCCATTGGAGAGAGTGGAGGTGAAGGAATTCCTGCCTGGGACACGATCAGGGCCAGCAGATCACCGACCATGCTGCCAACAGGCTTTTGACCAAAAAAACTTGCCACCAGCTCCTTCCACGATGACCATCCAGCCCTGATTCCTGGTGGGAGTGAACTGCCACTCATAAAAGGATATCTGTACTGCAGCTTCTTGATGAGCTCTTCAGGGGTAATAAATGTCCTGTATGTAGTCAGAAAGGCTTCACAGTACAGCACCAGATCTAGGCAAAAAAAGCAAGAAAGCCTCAGTCAAGCCCGCTTTCAGAAAAAGAAGCTTCTTGTAAGGCTGAATCCAGATGTACAGAGGAGGACATGGACACATTTTGGCATGAGGGACCTTCCCAGAAATGCTGTGCTGTTGGTCCTTACCAGCAGATGGACCCTTTGGCACAAGAGCAGCAGTGACACTGCCCTGTCCCCACCGGCCTGGCCCTGGCTCCCACTTGCAGCACTCGGGTTCGTGCCTCATAAAAGGGTCAGTGAAAAACACCTGCTTGTGGGACAGGAGCTATCAATAATGTGTCAAAGAAAAATGTCGTTTAGACCTTGGGGATGCTTTAAAAAGATCTGATGGCAAGAGGTGATGCCTGCTCTGTCTTTGGAGCTCAGGTAGGTCACTCTGCCCTCCTAATGAGGAACACACGTGTTTCAACACATGCTGTGGTGCTGCAGATCCTCTGCCCTTGCTAAATTCCAGGAAATCCATCCCAGGACAGCGCAAATAGAAGATTATTTCCAGCCAAAAGAAAAGCAAATTGCACTGCAAAAACCAATGTTGCCCCAACAGAGACGTGGTGGATGCAGTCAGCCTGTGCTAATTCATCTGCAGGACAAGGTGCTGTAGGGCCTGGAATTGCAAAGGCTTTGGGCATATCACGGGCACAGAGGATGGAATCTGGAGAAGCACAAATTGCACACAGGAATGCAGATGTCAGGTCAAGACTGCAGAACACTTGCAGTCCCAATGCCGGGTCACTGTGGACAGCAGTGCCAAAACGGGAGCATTAGGCATTAGTCCCAGCACAGAGCAGGGGCACGGCAGCAGGGCGTGCAGTGGATGGCACCCTGCCCCTGCCAGGAGCACTGCACCAAGGGCAGACAGCGGAAGAGCTCCGGCTGTGCCTGCCCAGGCTGGGCTGTACATGCAGAGCTTGTTCCAGCCACGACAGGCATCACCCCATATCCACGTGCTGTAAGAGCCAGCCACTGCTGGGAGGTGGGAAGGAGCAGGGCACAGAGGGAGAGCTGTGCCTCTCTACCTGCAGTGTTTCTCTTGGCAGGAACCTCACCTTCCTCCTGATCTTAAATCAGGGAGTGCTGCTGCCTCTGGGTTACAAACAGCAGAAGCTGCATGGTCACATCAAGGGTGAGCCTCAGGCCTCATCCAGCTCTAATCCTGCACTCACAGCAAGTGCATGTGGCTGAGCACTTCACTGACCATGGATTTTATTCCTGAAGACCACAGGTCTCTCTTTACTCCTCATGCCATTTAGCTCTTTCAGAAAATTCAAATGGACAAGAAGCATCATGCAACAGGGCGTGGAGTCACATTTATTCTGGGTTCCCATCTGCCCAAAAGGCAACGTGAGGTAATACAGCTGGTCTGCTCTGGCACTTGAAGCTGCCAAGAAATTCATCTTTAACGGAAAGCCTCTTAACTCTACCCCTCCGTGCTGTTTGGCTGATTGATTTACAAGCCCCGAATTCTTCTCATTGTAAGCTTAATTCATTAACCCTCTCAGTCACCCAAACAGTGGGTTAGCATAGCACAAATTCCTCCGTGCTCCATTCAGCTCCGTGGCTTGGCAGCGCCCGTGAGGCCGAGCTCAGGCACTGGGAACGGTCGCCTGCCCCTCCGCCCAGCTCTCCACAGCTGCACCACTGGGCACATAAAATCCTGCTCCAGCCTCTTCCAGCTCTGAAAGGTTCCCCACAGCTCCCACCCCATTGCTTGCAGAACCCTCGGAGTTTGTGAACTGGAGGTCCAGCACTCACCCCCTTTTCTGTCTTTCAACAGGAGCAGTAGGGGAGTTCTTTGTTGTGATGCTTGTTCCAGAGAACAGAGCAGAGTTTCTCTGTGCCACTTTCAGCATGTTTATAAGTGGTACTTCCACCATCTCATTTAGACTATTTTCTTTAATATACATTTCCAGCCTTGGCACAGTCAACTGCCTCCTCCTCTCTGGTGTGTTCCTAACTTTGGTCTTTTCTGCCTCTCTGGATTTGATGCCCAGTGCAGACTGGGAAACACAGCTGCCAGGGGAAGGATTTTCTTGCTAGCTGAATGGTGCTGGTAAGTAATTGCAAACATCTTACGCTACAGTAAAACCCCTGTCATTTAAAAACGTACATGAAAGATATTTCCCCTTTGACTATCAACCCCTAAACTACGAGCGCTGAGTGATTCAGAGGGTTAGTGTTTTGCCTCCCAGGAGATAAAGAGATCAATCCTGGTTAAAGCCATCAGCAAAAATGTGTTTGGCAGGTTCAAATCACTCTCTGGAAACGCTGCAAAGGCTGTCTTTGCCACAGGTCTTGGAAAGGGCTTGCTTCATGTGTGTGGTGACTGGGTTTGGACAGATGAGAAGGGGTTTTAACAAATCTAGAGCTAAGGGTTGCTAACGTCCCCTCTCCTCCCTGTGTCTCTTTTTTTGTACTGTGGATTCCCTCTCTGAACTGGTCTGGGTGGCCCCCAGGACACAAGTGGTACAGAGTGGGACAGGAGAGGCACAGTAAATTAGAAAAACAGGGTGTCAGCAGAGCAGCACCTGAACAGCCTCCCAGTACCCACGGGTACTGCATTAAACCCAAACCAACATCCCATTTTTCCTACTTTGATGCAACAGTCATTCCAGTAACTCCTGCATCACCACTGCCCTGAAATTCAGAGGACAAGGAGCATCACTGGAAACAGGATCCATGCACAACAGGCTGGTCACATCCCCTCTCACAGAAGACAGAGGCCCAGCTCAGCAGGTACAGGGACACAACACAGCACTGTCACTGGTGTACCTCATCTTCCAGATCCAGGCAAGGGCTGGGAGGAGTTAATCCCATCCCTGCTGCTAAATGGAACCACCAGGCGCTTATCCAGCTTACCTCCATCTCCCAGAGATAAACACAACCCCCCAGGCTCAGAGGATCCCTGCAAATTCTCCCCCAGCACAGCTGTCTGTGGCCACGGGGCAGAGGACAGGCAGCCAAAGCCGTGCCAGGCTGTGCCCTCAGCTCTGCCCTGCTGCTCCCCGTACCTTTCCTGTCGGTCTCCGTGGCGTGCACCAACAGAATGTCTCCAGATCCACCACGGACATCTGGCCCATCATCCCCCTGCAATGGGAACACAAGCACGTCAGGCACAGCCTAGGCTCCCTTAGGCCTGGTTTAACCCCGCTGGGGTTCCAGCTCAGCAACAACTGGCAGCACACACAATGTTCCTGGCACTGCTCGCAGCACAAGCTGGGACATGGACTTCAGAGCTGGGATAATCCTGGAATCTGAACAGAGCATTTGGTGGCCCAGATGAGGAGCCGGGCTGATCCTTACTCGGGGTCTCTTGACTCCTTAAGGCCAGGCTGTGAAGCTCAGTGAAAGCTGAACCTTCTGCCCACAGGAGAATAAGCAGAAATGCCACAAATACTCCCAAGAAGACCATTAACAGGGCAGCAGCACGGTGTGAACTGTCTCAAAGTGCAGGATCACGTAGCACAGTGGCTGTGGGGTAGGAGGTCATGCATTCAACCTGCATGTTCCTGGAACATCAAAACCTAGCGAGTTAATTCCCTAATCTGGAGCCATTTGGCCGGAGGTCACATGAAACGATCCAATAACTGGCAGAAGAAAACAGCCCTGCTAATTGCTTGACCCCTGCCTTACCACTCTCTAAAACACATCTTTATTTTAGCTACTGCATTTCACAACTTAAAATATGCAAAACTGATCTACCACTCAGCCAGCAGCTCTCACACTGCAGGAAGCAGCTCGCAGTGACAGTTCTATAGTACTTCACACATGTAGATCACAAAGAAAAGAAAGAAAAGAAGACACTAAGACACAGATCTGCTAGTCACAAATGTTCAGAAATCACTGATTTTAAAATGTTTTTTAAAGGAAAAAATCCGTCAGAAGAGGCTGGAGTTGTGTCTGGCTTCCCTTAGGAATGTCTTTATCATTTCAACATGCAAAACAGTGAAACAATCAGGGATTACAGCCATGGAGCAGCTCAAAGATGTGAATTTTTCAGGTGACCCTCTGGCAAGACTCACAAAATATTACTTAGAGAACAAGTAAAAGCGTCTCACTCTCTCCTGCACATCTCAGCTGACCAAAGAACACTCCTGAAGTGCCAGTAAACGATCCATTCTCTCTGTTTTTCAGCCAAGCCCCCTGACAGTCTGAAAGCTTCAAAAGCTTGCACGTTCCCTCCAGCTGCATGTCAAAGACAGCATGGCTCAAGAGCATAGTGAGCAAAGCTGGCTGGGAGTGCACCCAAGGCTAGACACAAAGCTATTTCCCAAACACAGGAAGAGTTCCTTTGGCTGCTTTTCCACATCAGTAACATCATGTCCTGCTCATTCACCTGCTGAACCTGCCACCAGAGAGAAAGGCCAGCACCATCACTCACACCGGGATTTATTGTGCTCAGGCTCTCAAGTGATTCATTTCAGACTGGCAGAGGCTGAAGAGGTGGGAAGGGGCAGACTGGGAAAAGGGCACAGGATGGGCTGGTTTTTAGGGAGACATCTCGCCTTTTGTTAAACCCTCACTCACTGCTGCTGCTCTCTGCCTGTAGCAGCATCTCATACTTTAACAGCAGCCTTCACACACCCCCCACTTCTGCTGCAACCTAGTTTTTCCTATCAAATAAAAGGTGATGCCTTGTTTGTGTACACAGAGAACGAGACTGCAACTCAGAGTAAACCAAAGAATATGAAAATAAACCCTGAATGCACCTACCTCTTGCTTCAGTGTTAACCTAGACATGATTTCACTGTGGTCAATAAGGGACAGCTCATCTACCTCTTCCTCCAGCTGTGATGACTCTAAAGTATCTGGTGACTGTGGCTGCCTGTGGAAAAAAAAAAAGGGAAATGACCTTCATCAAATGACAGTAAGTACACAGACACTCTGGAGGTAAATCTTTTGCAAACAAGCCCAAATGTCTGGCTCTAACTCTGTTGCTTTGTGCATCTCTTGAAAAAGAGAAAGATAAACCTTTAGGACCTGAACACTTGTCTGTCTGCACTTCTGGCAGACAGTATTTTACTATAACTACACACTTCCATGTCTCCTTAATCCACCAAATTTTTAGTGCATACAAATCTAAGCCCTTCCTCAAGTGTACAGAGACTGAGCACACTCTGCACATACACATCTTAGTTAGTTCATGACCCGTTGTGCTGAGACAAGGGGAGATGACAGGCTCTTGTTCTGCAGGAAAATAGAGCAGAAAATCATGACCATTTTTTTGGTGTACATCCTCCTCTAGAATTCCTATCCCCAAAGGCTGGTACTCTTGTGCCAGGACATGTCCTCTCCATGCCTGTATTTCTAAAAAAAGAAAAATAAGAAATAAAGTACTTATGTTCCTCACAGCTTTCCCCAGGCACAGGCTAAAATCCCATGCACCAGTCAGTACTTTGGGCAGACAGGGAGCTTTGCAGAGCACTCTTGTGTTGTCTCCTTCACTGCGGGGATTAAAACCCTCAAACCAACTGCAAGAAAATGGGGGAGGGAAGTTGACTGTCACACACAAATCAACGCTGTTCTCTATTTTTTGCTTTAGAAATGCAATTGCAGAGCAATCTCGAGCAGCAGGGAAGCACTCACTCCACTCCTCCTGAAGCCCATCTGTTACAGCCTGCACCTCTTCATTTACATAGGCAAATGACAGCTAAGAGCATTAGAAGGGATATAAAACCTGCTCCAGGGCCTCAACCAGCCTCTAACTAAAAGGGTTAGGAAGAAATTTCCCTCTGGAAGACTATTCCAAACAGCAGTTCAGACTCTTTTTCACACTCTTCCCTGGAAGCAGGAGGGAGCAGCCAGCATCAGTGACAGCACTGCCACTGAGACGGACTGAGGATGGCTAACACGGGCTGCATTAACCCCCACAGGCTCCTTGAGATCAGCAAGGAGACATCTTAACGGATTCTCCTCGTTCAGCAGGATCCCACCACGCACTGGCTGTGCAAAAAAAGTGGGCTTCAAAGTTCAGACAACATGGAGGAGGTTTAGGGCAGACCAGGCAGCCCCAAGGATGGTTTGGCAGAGGGGATGTTGTGGCTCTGCACCCTTTGAGCCTGGAAGGAGGACACCAGGGGACCAAGGCTCACCTTTCAGCACCATCTTTGCCCTCCTTCCCCATGGCACTGCTGCTCAAAGCGGAGTCTTTGGAGAGGCCATCTTTGACAGGGGGAGACTCCTGCCAAGAGAAAGGAGTTTTTCATCATTACACGAGGTCCTTGAGCCCAACCAGCCTTGCATTTACAGTCTGCCTGCCTCTAAATGGCCCTTTACTGTAAATTCCTACAGAGCAGTTAAAGATTGATGCAAGTTAATGCCAAATGCCAGGAAAACACAGAAGTTAATCAGACAGGAAATTTGGGACCATCTCTGGAGACCAGTGTAATTAGTACTGTTTGCTTTTAACATTGTGAAATGATGCTGAAAGTTACAACACAAGTCAGCTGTTGTCTTGGATTTTAACCCTCTCATGAACTTTTATTTTTCCTCCAGCCCTTCCTGTTGAAATCCACTTTGCCTCCTGCTTTAATCCAAACAGACACAATCAGCTCTGCTCTAACCTCCCCAGTTTCAGTTCCCCTCCTGACCACAGCCCCCCTGCCTCAGGGGGTAGGTGCTCACTGCTTCCTACCTCCCTTCTCTCCCATCAGAAGAGGTTTTGAAACGATGCAACATTTCCACTCCACGACTCAGGGCTGTGGAAATGAGGCTAATGCAAAAAAGCAGAACCAGCTGAACCCGCGGCACGGAACAGCAGGTAGAGAGCTTAGAGCAAAGATACAGCATTTTAAATTAGCCATTTATTAAGGAGACAAATAGCCATGAACAGCAAATGGGACTATTAATCCAACAGTGTCGGAGTTCAGAATTATTTAACATCATGCAGAGTGAAGCTTGGAAATGCAACCTAGCGAGCAGACAGGGCTGAAGCCACCTCCATGCTATCCACTCAGCATGGAAACACCCTGCTGAGCCTGGGTTTCTTGGTGTCTGCAGGATTTTTCCAGACTCTATCTGTAAAGCCCTTTGCTTCCAAGTTGAGAACGCGCTCACAGCTGCCCAAAAGGATGGGCCTGCCCAGATGTGTCTCCTGAGGGGAAGTGATGGGAGCACTATCTCTTGGCGTATTTAACACCACCATGAATAAAGGTCTTGGAGACATCCTGCAGGAGATGTGCCTTCCAAAAGGAGGGCAGGCAAAAGGATCACCACGGACTTCTGCCAGTTTCCTATGACCCAACAGGAAGATGGGACCTCCCTGGAATGGAAAACGCCCTGGCTCCTCTAGGGAACATCTAAGATACAAGGCTTGAGTAAAGGAAGAAACAGCGTGTGAGTACAATGCTAAATCAATCATTTACTTTGCAACCAAACAGCGAAGGAGGAAAGAAATGCTTAGTGCAGAAGTCACTCTGTATTAAAATAGGGAAGGCAAAGCAGTTACAAGAAAAGATGTGGCTCCGGGCTGGCAGAGGGTGCAGCTCTCTGGAGGGGAACTTTGCGCAAGCAGCTCCAAACAGCCAGCGAAGCGCAAAGGCAACAGCGCGGCAGGAGAAGCCATCCCCGACTCCTGCCAGGGCTCAGTGTGACCCCAAAAGCATCTCCTGCTCTGCACCTGCACCAAGAGGGCCCCCAAACCTGCAGCCAGGAGTGGGAAAGCAGAGGGACGGCCAGGGAGCTGGGGCAGCAGGACAGGGAGCTCCAGGGTGTGCAGAAGAGGCCGGGGCCAAGCGCGTGAGCCCCGGCGTGAGGTCGGCATGCACCAGGCAGCCCCTGGGGGGCCCGGCCTCTCGGGGCTGTTACTTACTCCTTCAGAGCGAGGGAGTTCCCCGTTGCTCTGGCCAGAGGAATACAGATTGACGTATTCACCCTCACCAGCCTCCTCACTGGCGTTTTCACTCTGAGGGAGACAGGACGAAAGGAAATCCGTGATGGTGCCCCCCACCAGCACTTCATGGCGGAGAGAACCTGGGAGCAGAAGTGCCCCTGGCAGCTGCTGTCAGCTCCCTCAGAGCTGTTCTGCCTCTGTGGCCAACAGCGGCCACTGAGGCTGCACCATGCTGGGGGGTCATTATTTCTGGCTCTGGAGGACTATCCTGAAGGCCCTGACAGCAGCAGGCACTGCTTTGCAAGAGCTGTGGACTCCAGGTGAGACTGCCAAGGCGCAGCGGGCGGATCTCAAGGTGCTGGAAGGGGAATGTTCCGAGTTGGACACAGAGCTCCTGTCCTACCCTACTCCTGCTGAGTGCAGACCAGCCCTGCAGCCCCACGGGCATCAAAGGCATCCCCCAAAATAGGCTACAAGCATGGAGAAGACCCATCACACCAGAATAAACCGAACTTGTGGCCTTCTGGGATATCACAAGGACCCAGTGCAAGGAAGATGCAAAGCAAGGTCACGTCCAAAGCGTGAAAATCTGCACATTTACTCTGCAATCAGTGACCCTCTTCCAAACTTGGCAGAGAGGCAGCACGAGCATGGCCTGTGCTGACAGCTCTAATCCCATCAACTCGCAGCTTCACAGCGGACGAAAGAGGAACTGTCTTGAAAATGAGGTGTTCACAAAAGGATCTGTAATGGACAGACCTGCTCAGTGATGTGCAAAGTGATCTGGGACCTCAAACTAGCAGAGTGGGAACAGTGTTAGCCTAACTTCACCAGTGTGTGACAACCTGCCACCAAACACCCAGCTGGGGCGGATGGGAACTGGGAAGAGCAGGAACCTGGAGAGAACAACAGGTTTTATGCACAGGAGCGACAGAGCTGGACTGTACCCACTGCTCCTGGTGACATAGGAGGGAACAGGATGGCAACTGCAGAATGTGAACTGCAGTTAGGAGCCTGCATTTACTAACCACCAATCTCACAAAACACTCCTTCACCTCCCTCACCTTTGTCTTACAATTGCAGGAAGCTACAGCAAACTCTCCCCTTCACCATCATTTGACATTTTGTGTTTCCTACATACGTCTGACATTTTCTAAAACCTGCTGAGGTTATCCATTTCTTTCTAGCCATTTTTATATGAAATTTCCTCTCTGCAATTCACTAGATTAGACCATAATTTAGCATGTATTAGTACAAGAGACATTTTATTTAAAAAAAAAACACCCCAACAAATAAAAGCAGCCTTGCGTTAAGGTGCTTTATCATCTCTTTGGATAGTCTCACCGAAGGCGTCTGGAGAGAATCAGTGAAAGAGGTTTCAGAAGGAAGGCAGACAGGAGCATTCCCGTTAAAGCTGCTCTCCTGAGAAGAGGAGTTTGGCACATCCACAGTGCTGGGTGACTGGCTGGCTGCAGCGGGCACCGCTAGGTCGGGGCTCTGGGATGGGTGGACAGGCGGAAAAGGCGGGGTGGAGCAGGAGGAGGAGGTAGAAGAGAGGAAAGGAGGTATGGAGACTTGGTTGTGAGGCACAAAGTCCTGCGAGTAGGACCTAAACACAGATTTGTACTGTAGGACGCAGGGACACAACACAAAAACAAGGAGGATGGGGAAAGGAAAGAGACAGACAAAAGAAAAAGTAATTAGATTGGCAGCAGCGTAGCAGTGACAGCACAAGGCATTTCTAACACAGGCAGCATTATTTTACCATCCACACGCTAGAGCAGGAATTGCTACCTGGGATACATCAGCCAGGCTTTTCCTGGAGAGGCACGTTCTTGCACCACCAGCAGCCTGGCTGCTCGTCTAACAGAGGAAAAGGAGCAGCAAGGTGTGACCTGCAGGTATCCAGCCTCTGCTAGGCAGGGGAACACCTGGATATCTCAGAACTGCTAAGGCAGTGACCCTGAGAATCACCTGAGTGGAGGAAAGGATGTGAAGGCACACAGAAAGCACAACTCTGAGCATGCTGGAAGTATCTACACAGAGAAAACTACTTCAAGCGCTTATTGCTTTTCTGGGACTTTCCACAGGATCCAAATTTAAGATGCTTTTTGCTCCAGCCCTGTAATTTAACAGCTACTGTGTCAAGTCTGTTCCAGAACACACAGCTCCCAGGGAGGAGTGGCTGGATACTGCCTTCAAAGTTACACTGAAGGATAAAGGAGATTATGCTGCTACTCCTTCCCATTCGTGAAAAACAGGGAGCAAAAATGGTAATTGCCCTCCGGAGTGATGAATTCCTTATCAAACCCATCCTTTAATGCAGTGCCTTGAAGAGTCAGCTGAAGAGATGAAAAGAGATCATCTGCGTAAAGCTTTATTTCACTATCTCTCCTAATCATCAGATTACTGTTCAGATAATATTAAACAGGGTGCAGTGGGAATATATTGAGCCAAGAAAAACAAGAGCAACCCTCTGTCTTTTAACATCTGGTGCTAGTAAGATTTGCCATCGGGGTAAGTCCAAAACAAAGCTGACAACCATCAGGAAAAAAAAAAAANGCTAAATCTGCTGGAGAGGAATTTATTTTAAAACCTGCAAAGCTGGTCATAGTCAAGTGGGCTGAAAGAAGAATCACATCATCCAAAAACCCCAGGCTGGGACGCAGTTGTGGCGCTGCTCCATTGAGGGATCTGCTGCAGAAGGACGGTGCAGTACAGAGCTCTCAAGAAGCACTGACACAACTTGCTCAAACCAGGCTGAAAAGTGACACCACTGTGTTGTAAAAAGAAAGGGAATCAAAGGCAGGAATTGGAGAATTCAAGCTACGTTTCCTCAGGGGAGTTGAGCAGGTAAGAAAAGGCAAAGCTTACTCCATCACCTGAGCCCCAGCAGCAGCACCCAGCTCAACAGTGGTATTTTTGTTTCTACCCAGGAAAGATGTGGGCTTAAAAATCTAAACTGAGAACAGCCTCAGGCCAGAAGCCTGGTCAAAAAAGCTTTTCCACTACAAAGGAAAGGAAATGTAAAGGTCAATGACTAGACTTTACCTTCCACCACCTTAATCCTTTAGTGGCTGTGCCTTGCTTGGAGTCCAGCAGTGCTCTGGGTATATTCTCAGGGCCCAAAACAAATTGCAGGCCACAATACAGAGGAGAGGAGGGGGATGCTTTGGAAAGAGAGCTTAAAAGACTACTGAAAAATAATTAAAATGCAAATCCCCACCATGTGCCTGTGGCTAAAAGGAGACTGGCTCTAGGACAGGCTCCTCTCTCTTCCTGCCCATTTCTTTCCGGGTGAGCAGCGCTGGCTCCAGGGACACTGTCAGCTTTTGGAGCCGCCTCAGTAACAATGACAAGTCTAATCTCTGTATTTACTTTCTGCCTGGATAAATGCTCTACATTTATTCATTTTCACTTGCATGGCACAAACCACTAAATCCCTCCTAAGATGCCAGGCTCATGACATCATCTTGGCTCAGCAGATTCATTACGCCTGCCTGGTATTTCACGATCTCACTGGCATTAACACAGCAACCATCACCCCAAGTGCCAGCCTAGACCCCAAACCACTGCTCAACAGCTCAAGAAGGCACTCAAAAAACTGCTGTGCTGATAACAAGATCCTTTGCTCCTGCAGAGGAAATAATTAGCTCCAGCAGAAGCTCAGTGCCAGCTCCCCCACTGCTGGACTTCCTGCACCCACATGACACAGGCGGCACACGCTGTCCTTCACTTTGTAGTTGATGGACATCTTCCACCCAGGAGGTCCAAGGGGTTTTGTCCCTGACCTGCTGAACCCAGAGGAAAAGCCAGGCTTTTGCAAAGCAGCAGTGGAGCTCACGCAGGGCAGGAGTGAAAGGAAATTACTGTCCTCAGCCAAGTCACTCTGGGACAAGCAGAGCCCTGCGTGAGGCGCTGGCAGGGTTAGCTCAGGGCAGGCTCTGCTTCCCTGCCTGCAGCCCGGACCAGCAGCTCAGAGATGAGTTACTGCTTCTGGGGCAGGAACATTTGCACAGCTCCTGCCTCGAGGAGTTTCACACACATTAATCCTAATTTGAAGGCAATTTAGACCTAAATATAACGTAACATTGTGGAAATTTTAGATGTTTGAATGCAGATAAGTCAGTATTGACAATCACTGTACGTTTCTCTCTACCTGGTCTCATAATACATCTTCAGAACAACTTCTTGGCATGAGGTATGTTGAAAATGCCAGTTTAAGGCCCAGGTACCGATGAAAATGCATTAATCTTAATTATGTGATCTGTGAACAATCATTTAAGGATGCAGACAGGCTCATGCTGTTAACAAAGGGAACAGTGCAGAGAAGCCTTTGGTGTGCTGGCATTAATTAGTCAGCCTGCTCTCAACTTCCAATCTTGTTGTAAAGTTGCATCTTGTAGAAAGGCAGCCAGGGAGCCCCCTCCTTCCTCCGGAGCCTGCAGGCAGCTCTGGAATTCCAGTTATGCAGCCGTGCTGGGACAAGAGCCAAGAGTGAAGCATACTTTTCAAAGGGAAAAAAACCCACCCTGCAGTGGAGATGATGTTCCATATGGCACCCATTCCTGCTGCTCCCCAGTCTGACCCAGCCCAGCCAGCAGCTGCCCCAGGAATTGCAGCAATGGCTTCCATGAGATCTGGGTGTTGCCCATCTTCTGGAAGCCTTGTCATCCTCTAAAAGAAATACTTTTCTGGGGAGGGGACAGTTCATTCAACACAACTGTCACAAGGAAACAAGCCATCCTTTAGTGCTCCCCCCAAGAGGCAACAGTTTATCTTGGACGCAAATCAGCGCTGGTTTTAATCACTTTCTCAGAGGTTTCCTGCAGGGTCAGTAAGGCCTTGGCTATGGTTTCAGGGACACAACCTCCTATTCCATGGCTTTGCTTAAAGTGAAGTATTTCCAAATAATTTCTGAGAAAGCTACAAAACAGGGTGCAACAGGAATCTTTGGGAAAGGATGCTCTGCTGTATCCAAACTCTGGCCACACTGCCAGCTCCCACCACCAGGCCAGAAGAGAGGCTCCAGCATGAATGATTCTGATCTATGACAGCAAAGGATCGAGACAGGGAGAAGAGAGAGCTCCCTCTCCTCTCACCAGTGCAGTGGTTTTTAAAAAGACCTCTCTGCCACTTGGGAAGTGCTTGCACAAAGCAAGCTTTGAGCTGGAAGCAGTCTTGTCTCCAGGGAACAGCAGGGAGCAAACATGCCTGGCCCTGAACATTTACCACACACCGTGACACACAGAGGTCTCCCAGAGACAGCATCTTTCAACCTTTTCAATTTGCTGCCTTTGATTTTTTTGCAACGGTGAATATTTCAGAACAGCTTTCCATCATTAGAAGCCTTGTTCCAGGATGTCCCAAAGGTCAGTGACGTTCTGGCTGTTTATTTGGATTAGATGGCAGGAGATAAGCACTCTAATAGAAAACTTATTTCAGGAGTGATGTTTCTTCACACTCACTAGGCATGGCTGACCACAGCTAACAGGGAGACAGGGATATATATGCAGAGTCAGTGGCTGCAAGTTACAGCAGTCTCCAGCCTAAATCCAAAGTTGAATTCAATTATATGGCTTACAGAGCATCTGCAGCATCAGCAGACACAGTCTTTACCTTTTAAGCACAGCCTTCTCAGTTACCCTATGGACTTCTGCCAAATGAATCTGCCATCCTGCCAGACACTCCCAGATCAGGTAGAGCATCAGACTCCCAAAGTATGAAGCTATCAGAGGAAAGGATCAATCTTTTAGATCTCCTCTGCTAATGCTATTAAGGGAACTACGTGGGCAACGTGCCAGAACTGGATGCCCAAATTGTAACAGTAGAGAATTATGTTCACAAAATACTGGGTGTTGCAAAGTCGTTAGACCCTAAGAATATAATTGCAGACAACTATTGGAAAAGACTTCCTATCTCATGACACAATGCTGGGCTTCCAGGTACTTTTGCTAATGAGGAAGGAAATGCTCCTGCAATGAATGGCTGGAAACACAAGCTGCCAACAGAATGGCTTCAAGCACTGCCACAGGAAGGGCAGCAACTCCTCAGGCTGGAAAGTTTCTCAGCAAGGCCTCTGACCTGGCTGCAGAGCTGACTTCCCTGGTTTTAACTGATGGTTAGCACAGTAAAGGGATGGATGAGGCTTGTTGTGTCTCCTGGCTTCTGCACAAGAAAACACAAAATCCAAACTTTTCCTTTTGGAGGACAGATTCCTGCACATCTGGAGACCAAGACAAGACTTCTAAAAATCAGTCACACGAAAAACATGGGGTGTGTGGCCTGTGAAGTCAACATAGGACTGGTTAGTAAGACCTACAGTGATCCAACTGCAAGGAAAATGTACAAACCCCCAGAGGAAGTGGTTTTCAGCAGCAGGATCCAGTGATGCCAGCAGGCAACAGCACTACTAATACCAGCGTCCAGGCCTGCCATGGGCAGTGGAAATGAACACAAACAAAGAAGGAATGCTAAACAGGAAAGGCAAAACAATACCTAAGTCAGAGCAGCTGGTTAAAGGGATGCAAATCTTTTCAATCCCCCCTTCCCTCTGCTCCAAATTAAGGAGCCAAAACCAGAGGACAGAAACAAACATATTATGACTTCCCAGCCACGGTTTGACTGAGGTTCCCACCATATGAATGAAAACAGCTCAGTCTCTGCTGAGGGCCAGAGCCTGGTGTGTGCTGCAGGCTGGAAGTGAGCTACAGGAATGGGAACAGGGCAGGGAAAACATGGGAAGCACATGTCTGCGTCGTGCACGCCTCTAGTCACTTATCTGACCCCCCTTTTCCTGAGCATACGTTAGCACACACACAAGAAAGAAACACAGTTGCTGTGAATTTTCTGTGCACTTGCTCAATTTGCTCAAGAATGGTGAGAACAAGCGAGAACAGAAGCGCTGAACTGGAGCTTTCATAAGGAAATCACTTGCGCCTTCTGCTGGAATCTGCCCGCCGACTGGTTTCTGGAAAATTCCTGGAAATGTTCTTTAATTAAAAAGAAAACATAGGAAAAAAACCAACATTTTGAGAAAAGCAACTTATTTCTCCACAGCGAAGGATGCAGCCAAATTTTCCCTAATGGCACATACATGCCTTGGAGATACAACTGTTCCTTGTTTCAGCAAGGAAAAGCTTCCACAAGACTTTCTGCAGCCCTTGGTGGAAAATGTGTGGATGGGCAGCAGTGGAGCTCGTCACCAGAGATTTCCTCTATCAGTGCAGAGTTCTCCAGCTGCCAGGAAGTAACAAGATTTCAAGACCTGATTATTCCTGCTGCTCGGATACCTGCCCACCCATTTCCAGGCAAACAGCACAAGGATTGATTAAACCAAGGGACAGCAGCTCTGTGCTCACAAGAAGAAGGGAGGGAGGTGAGCAGCTGGAGAGAAACTGCTGCCAACCATAATAAAGGACAATGCCTTCTTGTTGCAAGCCTCCTTTCCCACTGCTTAGGACTTTCAAAAGAGGTGGGAATCCCTTGAATGATTCTCGACAGTACAATCCAGTTGTCCCCCCAGTGTGGCATTTAATGGCTCAGCTGTCCATGGGATGGGGCACATGATGCAGTTCCTTAAAACACCAGCCCAAACTACCAACACAGCCCCTGCTGGCACAGAGGCCAGACACGAGTCAGACTCGTTTAAAAAACAGCTCAACTTGCCAAACCTATGAGGTCTGGTCCAGTTGCTCAAGATCTGCCTCTATCCAGTAAAAGCTATTACCTCTGACACAATTTCCTGCAAAGGAGGGAAAAGCACAATTAGTGGGCTGACAGAGCAGTGGTGGCAGCTGGGCTGCAACAGCCCCTGCAGTGCTGACTGGAGGGAAAGGAGTCAGGGCTCCACAAAAATTCATCCATTAAAAATTAAAAGATGCTCTGAACAACTTCACCTCTCTTCTGCTGTCTGAAAATAGTCGTGTTAAGCTGTGTAAATCAGGAGTAAGGCACTAATCATTCACCTGGAGCACAGAGTTAACAAGCAGAACGCGGTGCAGGCTCAGCCTCCCTGCTGCTGGCACGTGAACAGATGAGGACAGGGACAAGTCCTCCCTGGGAGTGACTCCTGTGTCCTCCCTAGGCCAGTCTCCAGGGAAGGAAAAAAAGCACAGGACACTTCCTGAAAACTGGCTACATTTGCAGGGCCCTGCTGACACTGCGTCAGTTGACAGCCCTTAAGTTTAGCAGCTTGGACCCCCTGGTATTGATCCAAGGAGGTTTTTGCTTCCTGCGCAGAATGAATAACAATTTATGTAGGAGATGTATAATTTCAGAAGATTTGATAGCCACTGCTGCTATCTGGGTACACAAGAGGCCAACTGCTCAGCTGGCAGTGTCTGAAAGGTGCGATCTCCCTGGCACTGACTCCCTTGCTGGGGCTGGTGGCTGCTAATGCTGATTTTTGCCGGGTTTATTGTCCACCAGCGCTCTCTTGAGTGGCCTTTCTCTGGGGAGAGAGGAGAAATGAAGATAAGAGAATATGAGGAGCAGAACAGCATCCTAAAGTGCTACTGGTGCAGCTCGTGGCATCCCTTGAGCGAAACCTCATGGAGCAGATTGCAGGAGGGGCTCTGGTCCTTCCAGGGCTGACAGAGGGTGTCACCCTGGGAGGGATCCAGACCTCCACAGCTGGCTCACATCTCTGCCTTATTAGGGAGAGGGGAAATAGGATAAACCGTGGTTATGGTATTACATGGGTCAGCTATGATGCTTGTAAGGACATTGGTATTTTGCAGCTCAGAGAGATACTTTCAGAGTGAAAATCTCATTTTTGGCTGTGAAAAAATAGACCAGATAGAGTAATGAGAAACTTTGAAATTATCCTACTTTAAAGGTACACATGGAAAGATCACCGTTTTTAATTCAGCTTATTTCCTTTGCGCATTTGACAGTGCACTGTCTCACTGTTCTCATTGCTCCTCCTGCTTCAGCCATTTATTTTACCCCTCACCAAGTCCTTGCAAAAATGAGTAAGGATTTTTTAATGAAGCTTTAACATTTCTTAAAATAATATAGTCACAGTAATGTAGTCCAAAGTAAGATGAGAACGGGTCAGAGCAATTTAATAGGCAGTAACCATTTAATCCAACAAGGATGCTTTTTTAAATATAAGTGCCCATGTATTTTTAGAACGTTATAGAATCGTATTTATAGCCTCTCAATTAAATCAAAAATAGTCAAGTACTTTTATCTAGTCCTACAGTTCCATGTTTTGCTTGCAAGGACTACTACCAAGTAAGAGAGCTGTATAATTCAGGACTTTAACTTCAAATTTTAGAACTGTTTACCACAAATTTATGCAAACATTAACCTTGCCACCCCTCAGCTTTTTCACCTGTGCAGCAAAGCTGTGATACTGCTCTCTCTCTCACACAAGTGGAAGCCAAAAGCTTTCATTCATGGCTTGTGAAGTAGCTCTACTTGTAAAGCACTTGAATACTTTCTTCTTCTTTGGGCCAGTGATTATCACTAATTTTTAAAGAATGAGTAAGTGCTGAAATGGGAAGATAGCAGTGGCACAGTGGGAGGATACTGTTTTCAAACATTTTGTATTAAACTAATTGAACACTTCTGAATCTTCTCAAGTCTTGTCTGATAATTTCTTCTCCAGAAGAAGCCTAATTTGCTTAACATCCAGGTCACTGTCAAAAAATAGTGTATTCTCAGTTGTCATCACGTGGCAATCAGAGCATAACCACATAGTTTTACATGCAAACAAGTCCCACACTGATGAGCTGGTGGAATCCCATCGTTGACTTTAATTTCATTATATTAACACTTTCTTATTACTACCATTTAATTTAAGCAGCTGATCAGAGATTTAAGCAGTGCTCTAATACTATTTTGATTTAAATGATTTCCAGCTCCTCCTGCCATTCTCTCTTCAGGCTGCTCACCAGTGCTGTAGGAGAGAAAAGCCTGCTCATCCATCAGCAAATCATACAAGCAAACTGAGCTTGTTTGGGACCATGGGAACATGAAGGGAAGCAGACAGGCAAAAATGAGATGGAAGATGTAGTAGAGGCCATTCTCTAGGAAAAAAAATTAAGGAGCTGCAGCCCCTGTTCCACATGTTTGACTAAATCCATGGATTTTGGGGACAGCATCTTGTTATTTCTCCCAAGGCCAGGCTCACACAGCAGCCTTTAATTGACTCATCCACATCACTGGCATTATGCAATGGGACAAAAAGACTTTGCAGCTCCAACACACAGCCTGGGGCACACAGAGGTCACAGGAGTGTGCCTGGGCACACGGGCCAGCTCTCCTTCCTCAGTCCCCCGCCTCAAATGTCAACATGGACATGTAATGCAAAGACAGCTACACCTCCCCTGGCTTCACTCGGTGAGATTTACACTCGGTGAGATTTACACACCGTTCCTCCCACCTGGCTGGTGACTACAGGAGTTCAAAAACCCCCCAAAGGAACCTCCACCTTCAGCTGAGGGGGCAAGCACAGAATTAGCACACAAGTGATCAGCAGTAAGACAATACCCACGTGTTGCAGAGCGGAGAGAACTCACCGAGTGCACAGGAAAGGAGCTGTGCCGGCTGAGAAAGGAGTTAGAGACTGACATAGTGAGGCCCTGAGTGGCAGTGCAGTCCTCGGGGGTGAAGGGCACTTTAGGTTGCTGGACACAGTAGGAGACAGAAGAGAAAGAAGAGGCAGCATAGGAGGCCTGCTGAGGAGTGGGGAGAAAGCAGGAGACACAAGACACAGAAAGAGAGCACAGAAAAGGTGATGAATAAAGGGCAAGAAATGCTAACTGTAAAACAATGCATATAATGGCTGGCTAAACAAACAGCTATTCATACAGTTCATCAGAGCCAGACACACCAATATGCCTTTCTTGAGCTCAAGAGGCACGTCAAAAATCACAATTTGAATCTTCTTTGTTTTGCAAATCTCTTAAAAAAATGAACTCCTGCCTCCCCCTCCCTGCTCACCCATGGACAGCTGCTGCCAGCACACACAAGCTGCTCCTCGCTGCCCTTTTCTCCTTGTGGTGTGGGGGCAGATACCCTAAGGAGAAACTGGCTCTAAGCACACCATTCTTGCACACTACTATTCTTTTCGGGCAACCTGTAGATTGGGAACTTGGCCTCTCCAGTGTGAGCTATACCAATTTATGTAGGAGATATATAATTTCAGAAGATCTGATAGCCACTGCTGCTACCTGGTACTGCCGTGAGACTGGGTGACAGTGACATCCTGCCATTTCTCTGTCCAATCCAAGACCATAACCACTTGCACAGGAGGCAGCTGTTACACTGTAAGTGACAAATCCTGGCAAGGAATTTCTCCTGAATTCCCCTATGGTAAGGGCACTGACAGAGGATAAGGTATATTCAGGCTTTCTCAGACTTGTTGAATCAAACATACAATGTGAACAACACAATCTTATTTTTGATTAAGATATGAAGCTGACAAGAAAGGACTTCCTCATTATTATATTATAGAGGAGTCCATCCAGTAAAACTTGCTGCTGCTAGAGCAGCTGATGCCCATGTGATTTGCCAAATCAAAAACTCCCAGGGCAGCAGGAGCAGAGGAACAAGAGTCTGGCGGCTTTTATTGCTGAATAAGCCATCACCTGCTTGCACCTCTTTCCCAACAGAGGGATGAAGGGTGGGAGGCTGCTCTTGAAGAAACCTTTGCTTCAGGGGAACTGCAAGCAACACCTTGATGGTATCAGCTTGTAAGATGACAAGAATGGCCAGCAGGCAAAGCAGTGACATCTTGGCTGTCCAGATAATGATTAAAGGGAAGCAAAGATAGGCTTTGCTTCAGCCAACAAACTCAGGACAGAAGCAGAATTTCCCTTCTGCACAACGGCTGCAGTAAATCTGTGCTTTGCAGACACTGATCATGACTGTGCAGCCCAAGCCACCTCTGGAAACATCACTGGAGTGCAGCCACCCCCAGGAGGGGAAGGCAGGCAAGGGGCTGAAAGGTACAAGTGACAATGCAAGGGTCACACTGATGGGGACCACAGACCCTGGGGAACTGCCTGATCCTCCAGAGATGAGTCCTGTAGACTCCCTGGTGTCTCTGCAAAGCAATTGGGACGCCAGCATTTAAGGTCTTGTCCCCACAAAGAATTAATGCATAATACTCAGCAAAAAATGTCACTTTATCTTTTTGGACCCTCCCACTTGCATAAGAGGAATGTAGTTATGCAAATCCCAAAATTAGAGTTAAAAAGTAACACTCTGGGACAGTCAAACTTTAGCACATGCAACATGAAGAAATATTGCAAGAGTCACCCTCACAATGGTAAGACCATGGCTCTGTTCCCACATTTCTTCCCATTTTGTTAATGCCATGGCTAATTTAAGTCAGCTACATCAGAACAAAAGATTTTTTTTTAACAGAATAAATATGATAATTAATATAAACAAAATACCTTAGGTTGGAGTTGGGGAAAAAAAAAAAAAAGAAGAGAGAGAAAAGAAAGGAAAACCCTTAAAAGGAAATGGGACAAAATCCCACCCTCCAGTGAGGCCGGAAACAAAACTGTTGCTGCCATCACTGAGGTCAGGATTCCATCCCCCACATGGAAAATGGCCCTTTCTGTGCTGTTAAACCCACCACCCACACACATGTGGATGTGCCCTTCTGTGCTGGCAGCCTAGGGCGCCAGCAGAACACTGAGAAACAGGTAAAATCCTGAATCACACAAGGGGACTGACGTGAAGGAAACATGCACGAGTGAAGCAGCTGCTATACCAAAGGTCTGTACATAATAACATAAAAGCAGTTATTACGTTTAAACAGTTATTATTAGTGACATCTCTGACAACAGTTTCAAAACAGCAGTGGGAACAACAGCGCAGAAATCTCTTGAAAATAGTGCTCTTGAGTGTGTCAAAATCTTCCAAGCAGTTGTCGTTACACAAGCCTGGCACAGATTCAGCCCTGCCACTTGGAAGACGAACGTTTCGTTTTTAGGGCATTTTAGGACTTTCAAAGCTTATGGGGAACAGCCTGAATGTGGGGTTAGAAAGCAGCAAAAATGTGTATGATGCAAAATGCTTAAAACCATGTTCACAAGCTGCCAAGGAGCACGATGTGGTCGCACCAGTGAGACATCCTCCCACCACCTCTGCCCGTCAGAGCCAGGAGCAGCAGAGCAGAGCTGTTCCCGGAGCCTGGTGGCCCTGAGGTGTCACTCACCAGCTGCCTCTGCTTGGGTGGGAGAGCAGGAGGAGGTGCCAGATCTTGAGAGGTGTCTGAGCTGACATAGGAGTCATTGATCCCATAGACTACTTCCCTGAGGTACATGTTCTTCTTCTGGTAGATGTGCTCGTTCTGAGGGGTCTGGTAGAACATGGAGGGCTGTGGCTCTGAGTAGTCTTCCACAAACTGCATGTAGGCCATCACTGCAAGGCAAAGAGAGGTCACACTCGCTGCCCTGCTCTGCAAACCCCAGCTGAGGGTCAGCTGTCCTCAGAAAGCTCCCAGGGAGCTCACACTGGCCATCCACCTTGCAGCTCCAAATATCCATCCCAGGAGCCAGCACACAGCAAACACCATCCCAGGCCACAGACACAGCTGATAATACTCTGAAACCAGTGAGGGCTCCAAAGAGCAGCTTGAGAAGTCTCATTTACTGATGCTTAGCCCAAATCCTCACATAATCCTTGCCAACTCTGAGAATATTCATCAACAGCTCATGTCCAACGTCACCAAAAAAACAGAGAAACATCAATCTGCTTTTTAGGAGTGTAACAATGCAACCTTGACAATAAGTCTGTAATAATTCTTGTGCCTGCAGTAAGTCTCATACCTGCAGTCAGCAAGATTTCTAGAACCAGGAGGCATACAGTGTTTCTCCATTCCTGCAAGCTGATAAAACTGTTATCAGAGAACACCTACCTGTGAGACTGTGCCTCTCCCTCAGCTCTTCAAACACCACTGCCAATCCTGGTACAAAATACTTCCTCACAAAATACTTCTAAAAGTGCCACTGACCACGTGTTCCTACCTCCTTAGCTCAAATCCAACACCCTTTGCTCCCATCCCTTTTTAAAGCAACTTACCATCTCCAATTTTCAAATTCAACTGATTCACAAACTTTTGTGAGATGTGGCTGAACAGAAATGTTAAATGGGATCAAACCTTGTCTAGAAGACCTTTCCATCTGTAGAATATTCCTTCCAAAATCTATGAAAAAATCCACACAGGTCAGCCTAGGCAGCTCTGACAGAGGATTAATTACTGCTGCAATATTTTAGTGTTGGATGGGGGGATGACATTCAGTGCTACAGAACGACGACTACAACCCCATCCAATTATTAAGGATCAGAATGGTACTGAATATCGTAAAACCAAGAAAGAACCCCCTTTTGTACACTGGGGAACACAAGAAACAGATATATTTAAGTGCCATGGGAAGGGCTAACCAAGGCCTTGGTGTAAACATGCTGTCCTGCACAAGGCACTGTGACCATCCCTCCCTTCCTCCTGATAAACAAGCAGTTGTCACTTTTTGTAAATCTGGTCATTTGGTGGCAACTATTCAGCTTCTGCTGGCATTTCAGTTGTACAGCTGGAAGGAGTGGACGAGTTCAGTGAAAGCTATAAATACAACGAACACAATGCAGGATTTGCACATCATGAAGCTGGTTCCCACACTGGCTGCAAGGCAAAGTCCTCTGTTCACCTGCCAAGGCAGACAGCCTTTTAACAGGATGCAGCCCTGCAAATGTGTCAGCAGGAAGGAGTTGCTCTGCACCTGTCTTGGGCACCTTTTCTCAGATTTCCTCTAATATTTTAAACTTCATTTAGAAATGGAGCTAACACAGCTGCCCTTCCCCAAAAGAATTATAACCCTCTTCCAAAAACTAGAATAAAGAAAAAAAAAAGAAATAATGAAAAAAAAAAAACCAGGTCGAGGCAATGGGAGCGCAGGAAATGGAGCTGATGTATTTCAATCCTGGCCGGTAACACCTGCTGTCCCCATCCTGTGACCCCACAGTCCTGCCAGTGGACAACCCGCTCATGTCCTGCAGTACAGCCAGTCCTGCACAGCTCTGCCAAAGCTGCTGGAATTCTGACCTCCAGCTCTCCCTGCCACCTGAGCCTTGCCCCTCTTCCTCCCTCAGACTCCCTGCTCCTTCCCAGCACCACCTCACAGTGAAAAGAAGCATGTTCTGAAAATACTGTCTTATTTGGAATCATGGTGAAGGTGTAGGAAATATAGAATTACTAAAATAGTCTTTTCAAGTATCAGCGATTCAATTGGCTAAGGTGCTCCTGTGCCCTGGAAAATGCCCCGCTATCATACAACAACTTCAAGAGACAAGATCTAAAGAAGGCTTATAAAAGATATTCCTCTAGCAGCAAAACTGAACTAAGGATCAGGAGTCCTTGCAGAAATGTAGAGGACAAGAGCTTGAGGGAAAGACCACATTTTGAGAGCTCATCAGCTGAGCAGGACAAAAGCCAAGAAGGCAGGCCTGGCAGTGCTGGCATAATGCAGCAAACATTGAATCCAGACCAACCCTTCGTGTTGAGTCACCTACAAAAGCAGTGCTTCACTGAACCCAGCTCTGCAGACACCACTGGGGATCCAGAGCTGTGAGCTCCTGGAACAGCACCAAACACTGGAATGACACCACAACTCAGAAGTGTTGGTGAAAAGGGCATCACATTAGACACTCGTGGAAAATCAAATCACTGTAACTCAGGGCAGTGAGCCTGAATGCTGTCGGGAGCCTTAACTCAATCTGCAAGGGAATAATGAAGAGCTCTTTTATCTCAGCTCTTTATGGGGCTAATGCTTCCCATCATCATGGCAGCTCCCTTGCCTGCCATGTTCCAACTAGTCCTGGGCAGGTGAGCACATCTCTGCTTCTACTTTGTCATCTTTGTTTTTAGGCAAAGTGAAGAACAGTTGGGATGGTGAAATAGAAACCTGGCACCGCAGAGTGCAAATCACAACAGACATTATTAAAATCCTGCCAATCTTGAACAGGAGAGTAAAAGAGCAAGAGCACTCCCGTGACTCCTGTTTGCAAAGGGTCTTCTCTCCCCCTCTCCACTGTGGTTTTTAACAAGGCAGAAATTTAAAAGCAGATGGGAAATTACATCAGCAGCTCAGTTCAGGCTGCACGCCCTGCGGCAACTGTGCAGAGGGAGGGATGGGGGCTGCAACTCCCCAGTGAGCAGCTGGGGTGGAGTGACAGTCTCAAGGCAGCACCCCAGGAGAGAAGGGAGGCGTGAGAGAAAAACCTCTCCCACCACATGCCCAGTTTATGTCAGTTCTTAACCCAGACAGAAAATATGCGAAATTTAAAAAGCCATGAAATCTCAGACTGAGGCTAGGAACACCTTCCCAGCAATCTGCTTGCAGTGCCTTGGCTGTCATTTCTGAAGGAGCTAAAGCTGCTCAGGGATTTCCAGCACACACCAGCTCTGCCCATATGGCAGAAGTCACAGGTACTGCTCTCCCAGGAGCCAGCAGCAGGGCTGCAGGAGATGATCAGTGGTTGTTGGGAGTCTAAGGGGGTTATTAGGAGATGATCAGCACTAAGGCACACCTGCAATAAGGTGAGGTGCACCAGCAACCCCCTGGAGAGCTCACTGACAGCCCAGCCCAACCTTGGGGCTGTTGGCAGCTGGGCCCTGCACAGGCACAACAGATTTGTGTGCATGGGCAAGAGCCAAAATAATGGACATCCTTAAGCTATACCACACAGAAACTCACTGGAGAAGTCAAGGTCAATGAGGCAGGCGTTGCTGTCACCTCTGGGAAGAGAGCTGCTCCTCACAGAGCTCGCATTATCCGCTGGCTAAGCCCAGCCTGCCCTCAGCGTGGCTCCTGCAGTTAAACACCAGCTGCTCACTGGGCACCAGGCTGAGTTTTGTTCCCACTGACAAGGAGGGAAACATGAATAAGTGCCTCACCAGTAGTTTCCAAGCTGTTTGGGGAAAGGATCTTGTTATTTCTGACTCTGGGCTCATAATGGCAGAAGCTGTTCCATGTCTGTGTCTTGTTCAGCAGGAACACGATGCTGGTGCTCAAGCAGAAGTCTGGAGTAATTTGCCCTTAGCACAGTAACATTTGCTCTTAGAGCACAGTAAAATAACCATAACTCATGCCAGACTAAGAGCCCTATCATTCCTCGGTTTAAATTATACAGAAGTCAACTCTTGGAGGTCCCACTGAGCACAGCTCACAACAATACACGAGGTTAACTCAAGCAGATCTTCTGTACATTACCAATAAAAAGACCACCAGTGCCTCTGCTGCAACACTTACTGTCAGCTACCAAAAGATCACCCACAACAAAGGCACTACAACCAAGTCCCATCTGTGTGAGCTCTGGATCTTTTTAACAAATCCATGCATCTCCTCCAGATCCCAGGAGCTTGTTGAGGTTGTGGAAGCAGCCCTGTGTGATTACACAAGAATATCTACAGGCATCAGCCTCTGGGCAAAAAATACCCTGGGTGTCACCACAGAGCCTGAGTAATGTTTGACTGGCCTTTTAAATGCTGAAAATAAAAGTAAAACTAGCAACCACAAATCTGTGGTGTGATACACTGTGGAGTAAAAACTATCTAAAACAAGTTCTCAGTGAACGCAACTAAAAAAATTGCAGTGGTCAGGTATCAGCCCTAGGACTACTACTAACAAGTTTTGCAGCAAGGATACTTTATCAAATCATCAGAGTTGACAACACATTAGGTAACGGCTCCTACCTCTCCTAAAAATGCAGTCTGATCAATACTACCCAACTTTCTGATAGTGCCAGATTACAATTAACTCTAATCCAACATCAAAGATTCAACCAAGGCTTTGGTACTGAGGTTAAAGTTGTGCTCAGGCAATAATGCAGATTGCTTTTAAACTTGTTTTCAAGTAACTATCTGGCATCTTGTGTGATAGCAGAAAACAAAGACATGGGGCTTAAAGACACAAGCAAACAGATCAGATCTCTCAAGTGTCAAGCTGCCTCTTACCCAAGATTCACCCAGGAATCTCCCCTCCACTGCAGCTGCCTACGTGCACAGAGCTGCATTTCCTTGCATCCATCCCAGCCTGAGTGGTTCAACAGCCACCCCTCATGAGTAAGAGCAGATCCACAAGGATCTGATCCTGCAGTAATGTGCTCTATATCACAGCCCCTGGCAGCTCATACTGCAGGAGGGGATTTTGAACAGCACAAGCTGTAACAACCACCTCTGGCTGTGCCCTTTTACTTCCTTTCTGCTGTCCACAACCAACCATCTCAGCCTCTTTTTTTAGCTGATTTTAGTGTCTTTAACTGCTTGATTATCAGAGAGGAACAAAAGATATTTCCTGTATATGGGGACACTTGGATGACCCTCACTTTCAGGTGGGTCAAGCCTTGCGCTCTGAGTAAAATCCCTGAGGGTGGACTGGTCACTTAGGGATAATGGAAATGCTTTTAGACAAGGCATGTTTTTAAAAAGGTGACTGGCAGAGTGCCCTACCTAGGAATGGAGAGAATACACCCTGACACCACACACCCCCCTTACTCCCACCTTATCCACAGAATTGCAGCATCTTAGACTGGTTTGGGCCCTTAAAAAATCCAGTTTCAACCTCTCTACCATGGACAGGGACATCTTTCACTAGGCCACGTTGCTCAGAGTCCCATCCAGCCTGTCCTGGAACACCTCTAGGGACAGGGAGTCCACAATCTCTCTGGGCAAAAATTATTATCAGTGAGAAGTCTCAAAATTGCAGAAAGGAGCCAGAAGGCCAACTCAGCACTTTGAAATCAGCTCTTCTCTTGGGCTGCCAGCCATGCAACGTAATGCTCTTCCTCCAGATCTTGTATACATTACCTCCTCATGCAACACTCAGCTGCAACGCCAGCCAGAGACCAGTAAACCAGTATCTGCTGGATCTCACAGTGTAGTCCACAGCCTTCCCTGGCAGAGCACTGCGGCTGCCTGTTTGGCAAGAGGTTTCACATTTTTCAGCCATGAACATTAAGGAAATCGGAAGGTTGTGAGCTTGAGATGTGGTCAGCCCTAGTGCGCCAGGAGTCTGGCTGGGGACAGGAGCCTTTGCTTTTAGAGGCTGCTTGTTTTAACGATTTGGGAAATTCTCAGGATCCAAAAGGAAATGAGATCCTGTAGCAAAACAGCAGTACTGGACTCCAGTTAATAGTGTTGTCTTGCACAGCTATGTGGGTGACTGTGCTCCTATTGCCAAGTAACTGCTCTGGCAAGGCTGGCTTTTGGACAGAAAAGCAGACCTCTCTCCAAGCCCTTGGAAAGGACTCAACTCTTCTCTGCAATGGGAAAATGAAATTGGGGAAGGGGGGAAGGAATGGACTTAAAAAGGCAAGGCAAAGTGCCTCCAAGAGTCCCATTCAAGTAAACAGAGAAGTAACGTGGTCCCACTACAGTAATGAAGATGCTGTGTGATTCCACATCCCTTGGGCCTGGATGGATCCTGGCCCCAGCAATCACTCCCTGCCCACCACAGCACTGACATTTCCCCGGCATGTCTTTGATATCAACCAACTCCTTTTGATACACTCAAATAAGAGCATTACCATGATCACCACTACTTAGTAATGATCAGAAGCACGACAACTGCGAGGCAAAAGTAAAACCCAAACACAGGAACTTGCTTACCGTTTTTGTTTTTCTTCTCTGGAAGAGGCGGCGGCTTTTCTGGGTCACTGTTTGAAACTGGAGCAGCAAAATCAGCCATAATTTCCACGGGTGCTGAGGAGTTTCCCTGCTGGAAAGGCAGAACAGCAGCAAAGGGCGTGAAGGGCATTGACGTGACAACCACGGCGTTCTGCAGGTCGTCCTCGGAGATGTTGTCGTACTGGGAAGGGTGCCTCTCGTAGGACACCCTGCAGCCCGAGCTGTCCGAAGTCTGGGAGGCTGCACTCCTCCTCTTCTTCTCTGGTAAAGCTGGGGGAGTCTCTGTGGGCTGCGCTGCTCCCGAGAGGCTGCAGAATTCCAGGGGAGGAGAGGTGCCCTGCGGGAGCTGGAAAGTGTGTCCATGGAAAGGGGAGCCAGACTCACCCAAGGACTCTGGCAATGGGCTGAGGACAGTTGACCCCTGCTGAGGTATCTGATCAGCGCTGGAGAGGTCCTGCTGCAGGAATTCATAGTCTGGATCATAGTGATCCGATTGATCTGGCAAAACAGAGAATGATGTATTAGTTTCTCTTTTATACTGTTTAGCCTTTCTCAGTTCTGTCCCTCCCATTCTATCAGTTAATTAATCAGTTCATTTTAATCAGAGTGGAACTTCCTTGCAGCTGGGACCATCTTTTTACACCTTCTGTAACACCCTGACTTCCTATAACTCATAGTTAATTCTTTACACTAGCAAACAAATAACAAAAATTCAATAGGTAGACGACTGCAGACATAATTTGTGTCATATTCGTATTTGGATTTTCTTTCCTAGCATGTAGAAACAACACTGCTTTAGTCTAAACAGGACTTGTCATTTCTGCAGACAGGGCTGAAGTGAAGAAAACATTCCACCAGAGAGCTGAACTGAGTTTGGGAACCATCACCTGCAGCAAGGGAAACATTCCCCTGGGCTTCTCCTCTCCGACAGCACAGCTCTGCACTGAACCGCCTGCAGCAACTCTGAGACAGCAGCTGCAAGTCCAGTGCATTTACTGCATCAACTTGTGCACCTGAGCTCCCAGGCAAGAGGCACAGGGCCCCAGCAGCCCCTCTTACCCAGGGTTTCACAGCTTGTGTTGCGGGAGCACTGACCGCTGTCGCGGTCCAGCGAGGAGAGCTGCTCGTCAGACTTGCTCAGTTTGCCGATGCTGCTGCACGGGGAGAGGCGAGGAGACTCCCCGCCATAGGAGTGGCTTCCACCTGACAACCTCCTCTGGGCATAGCAGTCAACATCAAAATCCTTCAGGACAAAAAAAAGTAAAATCACCATCACTGTTGGCAGCTCGCTAGTGAGGAAGACGCAGCTCAAGGAGCAAAGATCTCACAGGAGAGGATCAGGGCTGCTGGCCTTCTCTAAGCTCATAGAGAACACAGAAACCCTCTGATCTGGTGAACAGCCCATGCCAGGCAACTCTGTGTTCTTGATTTCATGCAGGGGTTGCTGTGGCCCACACTGGACTTTTCAGATGCTGAGAAGATGATCAAGTTCTTCCCAGCTTCGTGTGTCTGATGACTGCCTGTCATGACACTGAGATAAGGGAATGACACTGCAAGACTTCCCATGACATACCTGGGGCTTTAGTAAATACTTGGTTACCTCAGGTGCATGCAAAGGGAAAATAAACTACAGGGAGATACAACTTTCTGTGCCTATGGCTATGGTCCCATTTCAGAAATTACCTCAAGCTTATTAACCTGCAAGCGAACCCCTCAACTATTCCCACTCCATCAGAACAACCTTAGTGTGACTGCAGTTTTAACTGAAGAGGGGCCACAACTTTATCTGAGTCAGCCAAATGACTGTAGAGGCTCCCTAAGCCAGAGCTGAGGCTTTGGGGATGAGGACAAGATTTGATTTTTGTGAAATTTGATATGATGCAGGTCCTCACTGCTGAGCTAGTAAGTTCCTGAATGGATAAAGCAAACCCAGCCATTTACAACCTCATAAACCCCAGACAAGTGTAAGAAATGGAATGTGATTAACACACACACAAATTTTTCCCCATTTTTCTACCAGAAAAATTTCCCCAAAGCACCAGCAGCAGTAGGAGGAGTAGCTCCAACTACGGCTTGAGTTAAAAGATGTTTTAAATTGTGACTGGATGAAGACAGACTTCTGATCTCACTCAGCCACGTGAGTAAACCCTGGTGAGATCTCAGGGAACTCAGCCAGCTGCTGTCCCCTGATCTTTTGGACAGGGCAACACACAGCCACTCCCCTCCTCACACCCAGCTACTGCTCAAGGCAACAAAGTTCGTAGCAATTTGTTAATTAAACAAAACAACACTGTAAAAAAACAAAATTAAGCAGTTCACATTATTTATGACAGTGCTGGTCCTGCCACTGCCACTCCCACTGCAGGCTGCCTGCGCTGGGCTGTTTGGGACGAGCAGGGACGTGCAGGGATCTGTGTGGCCGCAGGTCACAGCATCAAACTGAGCTTTTCCTCCAGTTCACAGCACGTTTCCCTTGGCTTTCACAACGGGGTTATGCCATTACCTGTCTGTTGATCCCAACAGGTAAACTGGACCCACTGGTAGCTCGGCTCATGGGGGCCACAACAGCCACTCTGGTTGGGGAAGGTGCTGACTGACGTTTTTTAGGGGGCAATGCTGGTGGAGGGCTGCAAGACACAACAGGAATTGATGCTTCCATCACTCTTCCAGAAAAAAAGATTTTCAGAGGCTTCACAAGTTGTTTTCCAGAAAGCTTGTATCAGCCAGGAGCTATTCAGCAAAATATATGCACTAAAAATATCGACTGAAGAATAATCTCATAGGTAAGGTCCCGTTACGTGATTTTTTAAGGTTGGTATTTCTCAAACAAAAACAAATGCTGGACTAAAAAGTATTTTTTAATGGGGCTAATTAGCATGGTAATTATTTCTTAAAAAAAGGCAGCGAAAATCCAAATTAAATGTTTTGGTTGACCCAAATATTGTTTCCATTCACAGAGGTCCCTCCCCCTCCTCAAACCTTCCAGGTCTGAAAAATGCTCAAAGTCTCACAAATTTACAGGACAGACAAATTATCTTTTTTGGCCTTTGCTTTCTTGGTGAACTTCAGGGAACAAAAGGGTCAGAGCTGCTCTCACCACGTGCACTGTGAGGGCCCCAACTTTTGGCATGAATCTGTGTCTGATCCACACATTCGCAGTAACTTGTGAGAGTTTAACCCTTTGACTTTTAGTTTTTGCTTCTAAAGACACGTAATTCTGGTAGTCATTGTGCCTGAGAAGTTCCCAAGAGAACAGATAGTCTGTTCTTGGAACATACCAGGAAATTTTTATGTAACCTTTGAGAATTCATAAAATACACAGAAACAAGGTTCATTTTGTTAGCCACAGCCCTTGATGCCGCATTTTTAAATTAACACGTATTTTTCACACCAGGACCAGTACCAGAGAAGAAAAACACACACACACAGAAACCTGCAAATTGGGGGTTTTCTCCTCCTTCTCAAAATAGAACATAGAAACTTTCATGTGGTTACTCGTAGAACATGGTAAGAACAACCAAGCATGAAGGTTTTTTCACACACTCTTGGCTTTCACTCTTAAGCTGATTGGTGAAGCCCAACAACCTGGCTGTGCAGGACAGATTGGTAACTGCCCCCCGAGGTGAAAGGAGCATTTCCCATTGGATACAGCAGCCCAAGACACTTGCAGAGTGTGGAATTCACACTGTTTTAGTTAAGGTTATTACGGATTTACGTGATGCCTCTCATGTGTGGATGTCAGGGCATGGCACTATCCTCACATAAAAAGAAGGAAAGGAAAAGACACCAAAAATAATAAGAGAGACAGAACACAAAGCAGAGTCCAGAAGCAGGGAGAATTACTCTGGAGGACTGGAAATTCAAAAGCAACACTAACCCTCCTCTCTGGTGCACATTTTGCAAGACTGTTTAAAAACCAACAGCCTGGTAAGAGGCACTGATGTTCTTCAGTCAGCTGGCTGGTCAGTATTACCTGTTCTCTGCCACACGAATGCTGGGCAGAGGGGGTTTAGGAGGTGCAACTTCTTCATCCATGGAGTCAGTAAGCAGCTCGTTGGATTGAGTCATGTTAGTTGTTTTGTTGAGGATCTCCATTTCTCGGTCGGTAAGGGGAAGTTCTGATGGGCTGCAACATCCAAAACACAGATTGCAGATCATAAACCACAGCTGGAACACAGCCTGCTGACAGATTCAAACCTATTTTAAACAGTCATAAATTATCCACTCTATATCAGTCCTGCCCACAGAATCAACCAGTGACCCACCTGTCAGATTTACATGCTGGTAAACTGGGTTTAACTGGGCTTGTGGGAGAGGGATGCTCCTGCTTTTCAATCGTGAGTCTGACCAGCTCCTGATGGATGGAGAGAAGAAAAAGAGAATGATCACTACTTGCTGAATGCTGCACCTAAACATCCCAGAACACCAAGGGATGCTACTGCAGTAAACTCTTGGTCATGGTTTAATGATGGTGTGGACACAGAGAGAGCTGAGCTGGGTTTGTCTGGTACAGAGTCACAAAAATGATGCAGAACAGCTGCTAAGGAGCAGCCAGAGGAAGTTTTGGCAGTATCTGAGTGAAGTTTATTACCCCTGACTGTATGGGGATTCTGCACAAACCCATATGTGTGTCTTTTTGCTGTGCTTCCTCTTTCCTCTATCTCACAAACGTGTTCCAGTCCACACAACACCCTAGATAATGGTAAATTTGCTTTACATACACAGATGTAAGTACAAAATGGTGTTACCCAGTGGAGTACTTCATCTAGCCAAAAACGACATTAAATAATCACTTCATGTTTTATAAATAGGAATGTATTTGTTTCAAAAAGCAAGTTTTCTGTAAAATGCCCAGCCATTAAAAGGCCTGCTTCCCCTGAAGCCAGCTTTTAACTCGTTAGCAATAGAAGACTTAATCATTCAAGGAGCTACTGTAGTGTATCTGTTATAGGCAGATAAGGCTCTGGATAAAGAGATAAGGGCATGATAATCCTGAACTCTAAGTCTGCCAGCAGTCAAAGCAACAATCATTCACGCCAGAAAGGAGAGAACATTTTATGGATGTCTGAGGCTGACAAATAGATCTCCTGCTCACACATACAAACACATGCCCCTCTTACAGGCAGGCTGGAAAACTGGCAGTGCTTCCTGCCACTATTGGTTTCCCAGCATATTACACAAAGGAAACTATAAGGGATCAATTTTAATTTAATTTTTTTTAAAGCAGCCTGAGTGTCATCATTTCAGTATCATCTTTGTGTCCTTGTCTGCGGAGCTTGGAAACAACTGGCATTGCTCTCTCAGGGCAGTAGCTGCAACTGGAATGTCACTGCCATCATCCTCTGAGGAAGGAAAACATTCCAGTTCTGGCAGTTTTACATAAGGCTCTACTGGAAGCTGAAATTCCATGGGTTAACACAAACACACACCAGGAGGAATAAGGTGCAAACACCACCCAAGTGTCCACTACAGCTGACTTTGGTCTTCATGCTCTACTTACACTCGTGGTGTGAGCTGGTGCTCCAACAGAACGTACACTGTGTTACCCAAAACCAGGACAAACACTCAGCTTTCCAGAAGCTGTCCTGGAACATCCCACACAGAGGGAAGGAAGAGGGAGCACAAACAGACGCCCATAAGGATTAAAATTGTGACGATGTCCCTGCTAGGACAGCGAGCCCTGGTGAGGAACAGTGTGTTCTGAGAAGTGTCCTGATCAGTAACATCACTTGGCACTTTTGGCTGCATTTGGCATCACGGGGCTGAGTGATGACACAATGGATTGCCACCTTTCTGCCCTCTAGACAAAATTCCACCGCTGAAAAGGTTTTTGGAGATCCTCATGCACTTTAAGAGACTCAGGGTTGGGCCCTGTGGGCCTTTGGGGTAGTGGTCAATGAGGACTGCAAATGTGCAGGAGCACAATAAGGGAAATAAAATGTACGGGCATTCAAACCAAAAGCCAAAATACTCCTTAAACATCTCCCTGAAAAGGCTATGGAAGGGAAAAATGTAATATCTCCTTTTCCTGACCTTTCTTCACCCCCTTAAAGCAAAGCCAGGCCAACACTGCAGACTGTGGTGGTGGCTGTGCTGCAGCAGCGCTGAGGAGCCCCAGACACTCAGGGCTGAAGGGCTCAGTCTTCCTATTTTGCCAATCATAATGGACACAGTTGTCTGTCACATGGGAATGTAGTTTAAAACGGGAGAAAATCAATCCAATTTGGCTCAAAAGTATCTTCAGAATTATTCAAACTATTGCGGCTGGGGGGAAAAAAACCCAAAGCACCTTCCAGCAGAGGCACCAAGGCAATGCATGACTGCAATTACTTGAGACGATCACTTTCCCTTCCAACTTTACAAGTATCACCAGACCCTGAATATTTCTCCTCTCTGCTATCCCCAAATGAGAACTAGCATTTGGAAATCAAGCCAAAAATCTTTAGCATACACACAGAGGTAATCTGCACACAACTGAGCCAGATGCACATTATGCTATTCCTTATCAGCAAGGCAAGAGATTCCTGCAGCAGTAATTAGAGATAATTGAAGCCTCTCTACAAACTATGCTACTTCAGCAGGCTGAAAATTCCACAATGAGATGGATTTTTGAGAAGTTATGTAATCAAACCAAGGATTTTTTTTCCTGCCTTGCGAAGCCTTAAAACCTGAGATCAAAATATCAAGTAACAGAGGTGAACAAGTCTCCTTTATGCTTAATTCTGAAAATAAAGAAGTAAGCACTGAAATGTGGAAGTGGATCTTGTGTGATCTGCCAGAAAAACAAAATCGGCTCTGCAGTGGAGAGAAGTGTCCACCTTCTCAGTTCTGCTTCCAGATCTGAAATGTGGCTTGGCCTTTCTAAAATAAACCTTGTTCCTTGCTGTGCAGGAGGTGAAAGTACGCTGCTTCCAAATGCTGACCTCTTGATGGGCAAATACTCTCCCATCTCCCCAGACAGCCACACATCTGCTTTAAGGCTGACCAGACATGAGCCAGCTCCGACTGGAAGGCCAAAATAACTTTCAGTCTAGAAACAAAGCAGAGACTGATATAGCCATGCTGCTGAGCGAGCTCCACAGCTCAGGCACAGCACTGCAGGGACAAGTTCATGTTGCTCCCAGTCTGGGCTGGCTCATGAACAGACATCCAAGACTTCTCCCAATCCCAGACCTTCCCCAATCCACAGAGGACACAGCTCTGGCTAAAGGCAACAGGTACCAAGGGTTTAAACTGCTTGAAATCAAAGAACAATGTGTGTCCACATCTCCTGCAATGAGACCACACAACTCTGTTCCAGATCTGGGGATAACACATCTCTCCCTGTGATAGTGCAGATTCAGCCAGTAATAAGTCACCATTTGCTGAGGAATTACAGTTCAGATGCCACAGCACAGATTTTCACATCCTGCAAATTGCTGCTGAATTCCAGTGCTAACAGCAGCTGAGATTTTTAGGCTAAACTCTTCTTCTCTCCTGCTGTGCAAATTTAAGACCAGCTTTACTTTTAAAATGTGTAGCTTAAAGTTAAAGAACATATTGTGCAAAATAATCCCAGAAAATCCATCTTCTTTAGGTGATAGAAATGATTTGTTTCAAAGATATTTATTTAAAAGGCTCATAAAGTAATAGCAGATTTTAGTAACTGTGTTTGAGTAACAATAAAGAGATAACCAGATGATGCAGACATCAAACCAAGAGGCCTGAAAATGTGACAGTCAAAGCTTGGGAGATCCACTTAATTTTTGCATTCGGCTCCATTTAATAAAACTGAGTCTGAGTGCAGTGAAAGATCCCTGTTCCTGATCCATAATTCCAGGCGAAACACCTGCTGCAGTTCTTAAAACTCTATCCCAACTTCCTTTATGTAGTTGATTTAAACATTCCTCTTTAGATTCAGCCCTGCTCTTGAAAGAGATTTAGTTTTCTCTACAGTTTCCAAAATAAGACTCCCAGGAGATATGACAGTCTGTCCACTGGTGCCCTAAGCCCACGTCAACCAAGCTTTTACCAACAGTGCTAGGACAGGTGCGGAGGGATCAGCCCAGAGACAAGCCTGGGACACAGAAATAACGGTTACAAGAACCTAATCAGGAGGCAGAAAAAAAGCCAACAGCTTTTCCAGGGTGGAACAGGGAGGGAATGCTACAGACAGGTCTGACAATGGATACAAAGGTTTCTGTTAAACGTTTCCATTAGCAATGGAAAACTTATCTCCAGAAAACTGAATTTAGCTCATCACCTCTTCCACACCCTAATCCAGCCGTGTAAGAGCGTTGATGTATCACTGACAAATCCCTTGAAATTTCTCTTAAAAGATCGAGCTGGAGTCTTTTATTCTCTGTGGGCACTGACAGGGAGCATTTTCATTTTATTTTGCTGAGACAGAAAATGGGCAAACCACGTCTTGTAATCTGCATGGGAGACTGGGAATGACTCGCTGAACATTTAATACAATGCTGAATAAAGATCCATTGCATCTTCCAATTCATCCAGATGCCAGGGTGAGCATGCCAGAAGTTCACATTCAGAGCCAAACCATGCTAGTCTTTAACCAGCACTCCAAGAAGGAACATTTACCTTATGGAACAGCTGATTTAAGGGGTAGTTTACTGAAGGCAGAAATAGGACCTTCATATTTTACCTGGCACTTAAAAACCTCATTTACATAGACCTCTTCTAAACTACATTATTGTAGGCTCTTTATAATAAAATCTACAATATTTGTCTCACGTACCTTGACTCCATCCAGAACAGCTTTTATGACATCCTTCACTGTTGTCACCATCTCCTTGTCCTCTGAATTCACCCCCTCCAGCATCACCTGATCAGACCAGCGGATGAGGTTGGCCAGGCTCTGGTACACACGGCTGTAGCAGGATGAGATGGCAGAACTGCACAGCAGGACAGGGAGCAGTTGAGAAAAAAGAACAAAAAAGAAATTTTGGAGATGTTATCAAATGTTAGGAGAGTGAGTTTCACACTGTGCATTTCACTGCTTTGCTCTCTGACACTCCGAATTCGTGTTGAGAGGTGACAAAGCTCAGGCTTCTCCTCCAGTGCAGCTGCTCTCCTGTTCTCTAGCACCAAATGATGACGGTTTCAAGGTACAAACCATCAACAGCTCATTCCCAGGTATCAGAAGGAATTATCTGGGATGCAGGTTAACACAGCAATGCTAAAAATAACATTCTTTCCGTCACAATTTACAGCTTCATCCTATGCCTTAACTTAAGATAAGTATTTAAGCCCTAAATGTAAGTTTAAGCTATGTTATTTCAGTATTATCCTTCTTCCTTATTAGCTCTCCCCAAAACCACCTTGGATCGCTGAGAGCTGACTCTATTCATTCCTTTACAAATCACTGCCTCACTGTTTATAATGCCTGAAAACATGTAATTAAAATTACTTCTTTAGAGAAATTGAACTGAATGAATTTCACGTTTGAAAGAGGAAGGGTGTTGCTTTGTTTTGTTTTTAATGAGAAACAGAATTGAAGCCATTGTTCTGAAGGGCAAAAAAAAAAAAAAAAAGTTTTGGAAGGATGACAACTTTAAATAAAAGTTAACTGTAACAACAGTGCTCCCAGGCATTTTCCTGGCCATTCTGAAAACACTGACTTCATTACTAAACAAGGTGTGTTAACAGTACTGCTGATGGCAACGCTTCAGCAATTCTTTGTCATGTTAAATCAATTTCAAACTGCATCAAAACCATAAACAGATAAGAGAAGGTGTAATCTTGCAATCATTACTGATACAAGTTGTTCCAAATCTTCCCACTTCTCTCTGGTATCCATTTTACATTGGCTTAACTCCAGTAACTTCATTATCTGTGAGAAAAGAATCAAGCCCATGAGCTCCAATGAGTTTATTTAGGTGAATGAGGTTTGCAGGACTGGGGAAAGAACTACTGTCAAGTTACAACCAGGGGATACAAACAATGGCAAGGACTTGATTGTTTGGTTGTTGACTGGGGTTTTTTTTAAGGTTTGCTGCTTGCCATTTGTTCTCATTTCAAATAAAATTAGCTTGGTAGGAGATATTTCCTAAACAGGGCCCTCCCTCATCTCTTTCTAAAGCTTTGATTTCTTTGCCATTAATCTTCAGTCTGCTTCCTTCTAAGGAGGCAGTAATTGAAAGCCCATTTTGTGCAAGATTTAATTACTTTTTTCCTTGATGCAAATGCTTCCCCTAAAGTAAAAAGAAGTCCAACAATAAATGTAGGGCTTTCTCTGTCACTGACATAAGCCTTGCTCACTTTTTTTCAGGGGGATTTGCCATCAGAATCACCCCTTTGTGTCCTGCCACTAAAGTACACAGGTAGGGAGAGGACACAGCTTTTTGAGAAAGCCAGGTCCCCTTTTAGGTTTTTTGGGAGGCTAAGCAAGGCAGGGCATGGGATCTGTGCTTTAATCCACACTGTCTCCAGACAGAGGGACTTATGACTGTGTAGAGGACATTCCCATTCTAACAGAGTTGCTCACTATGGTTGGACAGATCCAACCTCAACTGGATCTCACCTGTCCCAGCCACAGGTGTGATACTCACCCATTTCCTCCTTCCTTTTGCCAGAAGCAGCCCTGGCCTCAGCCCTGGCGCCAAACACAACTGAACATCTCTGTTTGCAAAGTATTTGGCACCCCAGTGCTACCTCAACTACATTATAAACCTTCCCCGTGCCAGCACTGAAATAAGCATCTTGAAAGAAAAAAGGTTGGAGATATTTAATGGGAAAACAAACAGGAACAGCACAAAAACTGGCAAGAGTTCAGGAACCAAACACCTGCATTTCTCTGTTTGGTTCTGTGCTTATCTCTATGTTAACTTTGCTCTTTCAGTATTACTCAACATAATACTGTTTGTTTGTTTTCTGTAAGTCAACTGCCCCAGCATCCATGGGATGAACACCAACATCTCTATGGCTTGGCAACACCACAAATTCTTATAATCCATGCTGAGCTTGGCTTTGGCAAATTTCTACTTCTTTCCTGGCTTCAAACCCACTGCCTAACTGGTAAAAACATAATACACATAATCTGTTAAAACATAAAACAATAATCTGTTGAGTGCTGCAGGAATGAACTTGGACTGCTTAATCTGCTGAAGTACATCTATTTACTTCTGTATCTGATCCAGTAAAATCCAAAAAAGCAGTTAAGAGTGCGGGCTCAGACTTCAGTAAGATCAGGGTGGATAAACTGAGCACAAAAAAGGATTACTCCGAAGATAAACTCCTTTTTCAGGTAAAGCTATTGGATTTGTTAGCTTTTAGAATACCACCATGGACTGCAGAAACAGGAACAGCATCTGAAGAGAACCTCCCTCTAGAAAATGATGAATTTCCAAGCATATGCTAAGAACCATCCCTTCCTCCACTCTGAAAGCAGCCTGATTTGCTTTATCTTTCCACGGCATGGGCTTCTTCACAGCAGGGAATCTGCTTTTAAATGATGTTTGAAAAGCACATAATTAGTAAAACCAGCAGTCACTTCATCAGCATCTCCTGCGCTGCGGTTCTTCACACAAAGAAGGAGCCTGTTGGTCTGTCATGGTCCCAAAATCCAAGAAGGAAACTCACCTTTGCTGGATGCGTGGGTCAGTTTGCACCAAGGGCAGGATGGCTTCCAGCACTTTACTTGCTGAGCCTGGCAGCATCTCCAATACTTTGTTATCAATTGCCATTTTGTCCACAATAGTCTTAAAGTAGCGCAGTGCACTGACAACCTCCTTCTCCTTTTCCTCTAGCCATGACACATTCTAAAGAGGAGGGAAGAAAAGGAGAGATGTGTTAGAACTTCAGTATTTTTAAGGGCAGGGTTCCTTCAACAAACCAAAGTATGGTGGCACTGAGGTGTATTCCAGGAGGAGTGGAAAAAACCCTTTCTAGCACCAACACTTTTAAATTGAATTACTACTCTTTCAAAGGAATAGTCAGTGCAAGATTACACCCACACTTTAACCGTCAGAATTACCTGCATTCCAAACTGAAGGCTGATCTCGATCAGTTTTAGGCTAAGATTAGCACCACTGATGACATCAAGGACACTGCTTTGAAACCCACACCCTAAACTGGGGCAGTGAAAGAAAAAAACATTTCACAGAATGGTTTGGGTTGGAAGGGACCTTAAAGCCCCTCTCCACCCCCTGCCATGAGCAGGAACACCTTCCACTATCCCAGGTTGTCCAAACCCCATTCAACCTGGCCTTGGACACTCCCAGGGATGGAGCAGCTGAAGCTGCTCTGGGCAATCCGTGCCAGGGCCTTACCACCCTCATAGGGAAGAATTTCTTCCTCGTATCTAACCTAAACCTGCCTTCTGTCAATTTAAAGGCAACACCCCCCCTTGTCCAGTTACTACGTGTCCTTGTAAAATACATGAAAACATTCAAATGAACTCCACTCGGATGAGCCTCCAATCTAAATCACTTTGTGATGCTGCTGGAACAAGAGAACTCACATAATTTCCATGAGGACCCACTGTAAAAGCTAAGTTTTGGCATTGGTGAATGAATGCTGCAGAAGGGAACAATTCATTGGAATAAAGCTGAGTTGTGGTCACCGATTTCCATGCCACCACCAACACTAGAGAAGGAAATTCAGAAGTGATACATGATATCTCAATGGCATTCTGGACAGGGGTATTTTTTAAAAGTTCACAACAGTATGCCTGGAGGACTTTTAATGCCACAAGTAGTTTCTAAGTGAGATTTAAATTAACTACTGAACATTGCTAGAAAAGGAGCAGAGAGCTTAGCGGAGTCAGAGTTCATCCATTATCTCCTCAGTAAATTCAGCTTCAAGAATTAATGACCTATGGGCATTGTGTGCTCCCCATATTCTTGTCAGCTGTTAAACTGCTGCTTTTCTGCAAAATCAGGCCAGCAGCCCAAAAGGTTTTAGGAAGAACAGTTTATAGGCAGCACTGGTTAGTAATTTGGGGCCAGCTGTATAAAAGGATTAGAATCCCAAGCTCCATCTAGCTCCAACTTCAGAAGTCTAAGTCCCAATCCAAGAACTGCAAACCACCCTGTCATTTTCCATCTCATCTGGGCAGTGCCTGAAATCTGCTGCTCCTTCCCCTTTGGACAACAACTCTTGCCAGGAACCTCAAGTTCTGATCTACAGCCCACAGTGCCCTGAACTCCCTTGCTGAGGAGCGTCCTGGCAACTCAATGGGATAAAAAAAATGACATTTCCCACTTTGCAGGGATGTGCCCTCACCACTGCACAGTTTATTCCAGGATATAGAATCATAAAAACATTTAGGCTGGAAACCTCAGGACCTCTAGGATCACTGAGTCCAACCATTAATCTATGGAGAGTCTCGGCCTCTCCTCAGGAAGGTTTTGCACTTCATATTAAATGATCACACATTTTAGGGATCAGAGAGTCTGTAAATTCCCTTGGTAAGTACAACCATGGTCCAGCAGTCAAAGTTCTCAAACAGAAGTGAAAAAACGTGGACCACAGTTCCTGCTCTGATGGCTGTTTATGGGTTTCATTCAACAACTGTTTCCTGCAGAAAGGCTTGTGACTTAATAGCTTAAACACTCTCCTGGTGCACAGGAGGGATGGGCCTGAGAGAGTTCAGGGCTGAGAACGACAACTGGAAACACAAATCCTTCCGCTGAGCACACCAAGGGATGCGAATCCAGCCACTAGACACTGCCTGGGACACAGCCCTTTTTTTTCTTTTTTTAATTAGTTTTTTGTTTGTTTGTTTGTTTTGGTTTGGGGTTTTTTTGGTTTTGTTTTTTTTTTCCCCTGCTAGTTCTTTGGGTGACATTCTCCAGGAACACTTAATGAGTTCTCTTCCAAAGTCCAAAGGTATCATACTTAGCGTGTAGGTGTGCACAGAACCATGGAATGGTTTGGGTTGGAAGGGATCTTAAATCTCATCTCCTTTCACCCCCTGCCACAGCTTCCACTAGGCCAGACTGCCCCAAGCGCCATCCAACCTGCCCTGGAACAAAACTTCCAGGGATGGGGCAGCCACCCATTTCTCTTTTGGGTATTACACGAGAAAAAGTTACAACTCAGGCAAAACAGCATCTCCTCTCCACTCCCTGCCTGACACATATAGATATTTTTGGATGATTTCTGAAATTTTCCCTTAATAATCAACTGCAAATGCATCATGTATGAGACACAGCTGACCCAGAAAGGGTCACAGTGAGCTGTACAGAATACACCCAATTACAAAAGCTGGAATCATCCTTTTTTTCCTTACATTTTGGCAGTGTAAAACCTATCATAAATCTGTATATAGCACTGAAGGACACTCCTGCTCCTACAATAGGGTAAGAATCACAGACAGGGTTCAGAGGACAAAAGGAAGTTTTGAAAAGAACTCCCCCAGTGTTGCCCCCATCCAGATATAAAGGAGAACAGGAGATGATGATGTTTGCATGAGCTGAGCATATCCTTCAGCTTACACATCATGATTTTACATTAATTTTCAGTATTGCTATTTCTGCTCTACAGTGATTATCTACTTCAAGAGCACAAAAATAGCATCTTAAGTACTTAAGAGGGAGAAAAAGATGATATTTGGTTTATCAAGTGAGCCTTCTGACAGAAGATCTCCCGTTTGTCAACTGATGTTTGTATTCCAGTGAGAAATCCTGGCTACAATCCAGGCACATCCTCTTCCCCACCCCCTCCACACAAAGCTGATGAGCTGACTACATCCAACTAATTGATTAGTTGGACAATAGCTATTAAAATAGGTAAGGAATGAGCCAGAAATCAACAATATTTCACAGTATAAAAATGAATGCAGCTTAAATAATCATGTACAGTAATAAAAAATATTGTGCTTTGTTTTCCAATTAAGAAAATCCCAATCTGTACATAAAAAATGGTTTTAATGTCCAGCATGGCTTATTAGTAAATTTTCTTGCACTATTTTTAGAGGGAAAATACAAAAGCAAAAACTTCATCTATTATTAACATGCATTTGCTATAGACCACATTTTGAAAAGATCTCTTCATTTTCTAATGTATTTAATGTGGTCACATATCAATTTAAAGGAAGGCCTCTAAATTATCTCAAGATACCATCCTGAAACATCATTAGAATTAAAAGCCTTCACGAAGTACTCTCGCTGTTGTTTTGTTTGGGTTTTTTAAAATTTTATTTTTAAATAGCACTCAGCAATGAAAGGTGTTTGGCTCCCTAGAAAGCATTTCCACAGCCTCCTGGGGAAAAAACCTGCAGCCTGGGGAAAAAACCCTCATCATCTTCCACTTGATGGTGCAGAATAGGGTGAGGAAGCACTGCAGAGACTTCCCTGGGTGTTAAGCAAGTCACACAGCCTAAGAAAACTTTTATCTTGCTGGCTGCTCTCAGTAACTCTACAACAACTCTCAGCAGAGATAATCTGAAAAATTCTGCGTGTCTGGTGCTGCACGCTGGATGAGACTTTTAACAGCTGAGAATGATGTTTAATTATCCTAAACAACCTCAACTCTTCTCAACTTGTGGCTTCGATTTGTACTTGAAAACTGACTGCACCAGTGTTGTCACAAAGACAGTTTCCAGTTACATAATCAGGTCACAACAGGAGAGGAGATAACACAGATCAGTTTGCGACCTCATTTCTTAGAGGACCTGGAGTACATTTGTCTGAGGGACATTGTGCTGGATCAGCAGCTGCTTGAACACTTCTGTGTGACTCTCCCTGCTGGTGTCATCAGAGACTGAGCACATCTCTGGACCAGCTTCAAGGACGAGCTCAGCTGGGTCTGGGGTTTTTAAAAGGATCACACCCCAAAACCAGGCAGCTGTTTGGAAGCTGTAAGCATAACCCACAGGGTGTGCATGCAGGGAGGATGTGTCAGGCCATACACCATGTTCCATAATGAGATTTAAATGCTTGTGGAAGGAGGTGTCATCATGCTCTCCAAAGGGAAGCACATGTCTTGATTTAACACTACACAGTGCTGTTTATAGGTAACCATAAAGTGACCTTGGGGGTCTCTGAGCTGCAGAATTAAGCAGAGGACAAATTCACACACCAGATTATGACAAACTGAGTACCAGGAAGCAAGAAACCGCCAGGCAAACAGAACATGGCCTTTGCTTACTTTGTTCACTGACTTCTCTGGTGTTTTCACTGTCAGGTCTGCTTGCTTCCCTTTCTTTGAGGGTGTTCTCTTTATTTTTGGTGAATGAAACTTGCCCTTCAACTTCATCGTGAACGTGGAGAGATGGGAACGCTCAGAATCTAGAAAGACACAGAAAAGCATTACTGGATTAGGGCAAATATGTTGAAACCAGGGATGTGTTACAGCGTTATCTGGAAGACACTTGCACCACATAAATTTATTGAGCGGAACACGATAAAGAAAATTAATAAACTGCAGCTCCATATTATGTTTCAAACCACAATACTATCATAACTTCCTGCTTTCCTCAACCACAATATATCACCATAATTTCCTGCTTTCCCTTGGAGGCAGGAACGCAAGGCAGAGAGGACAGAGGCACTGCCACTGCTCCGTGCCTCGGAGGGAAGAGGAAAAACACCTCTCTTCAAAGCACTTATCTCCAGCAGGTCCTCTGCAGTACTTTACAAAGGAGGCAATCATCGTGCCTCTTTGGCAGATGAGCAGCTGAGCCAAGGGGATGAAGTGACTGGTGCACGGAGCTGTGGCAGAGCAGAGCCCTTGGCGGAGGGACAGCGCAGGCAGGGCTCTGCCTGCCTCTGGGACCGGGCTGCTTCAGGGCTCGAACACGACCCCAGGCAATGCCCTTCCAGGGTGCTCATCTTACCCCCTCGGCAGCATCAGTTTTGAACGTGGCCCCATGGATAAGCTGAAAAAAATGCCAGCCCTTGTCATCTGCAATGGATTTTACTTCCAGTGTACCAGAAAACACAGAGAACAGAGGAACCGCTTCGATACCAGGGCATCCTTCAATGACCTGGACTGCAGAAGTGCTCAGCCCTTTTAAAAATTGTATTTTCATTGGTTTTTGAATACTTAAAAGCAGAAGTCTCAAAGGTTTGCAATCATGCCATATGCAGACTTACTGTTGAAATACATTTTAATCTGTTTAACCATGAAGCTAAATAAAACTAAGCTGCCTTGTAGAGAGCAATTTAGAAAGTATTGTGAGCAAAGAGCACTTAAATAAATGAAGGTCTGAGTTGCTCTCAAGCGACCCAGATAATTCAGCAAAAGTTACCCAACTTATCTGTAACTACATTAGCAAGAAAAGTGCACAGTTTTGCTGTATGTTTCATTTTTCTTTTAGATTATTTGAGCATTAACTGCACTGGCTGTAATGAGTGCAGAGGACAGCCCCATGCATGCAGCACTGCAGCACCTCGTTAGCATGCAGACTGCAAACAGCAAAGGCTGCTGAGTCAAATCTAGCACCCAGCAGCTAAATACCACAGAGCACTGCTATTCCTCGTATTCAGAAACCACCTAACCACAGCTAGAGGGAAGGAACCCGTCTTCCTTTAAACCTGGTTTCCTGGTAACATGTTATGACCCTCTGTGAGCACACTCACCAATACTCTGGTTAGGTATGTCCTCTAGACCAAGGTTTTGCAAGCATCCTACGAATGGAAGCTGCGTGAGCACCGATCCTAATCTGGCCTGGCTGCAGACCTGTTCTCCATTTACAGAAGTAAATGTTTTCCCAGGTTTTCTTTGTATCCTAAAGTCCTGTTTAGTGCACTGAGGAGGGAGGCACTAAAAACCTTGGCCACTGCAGATAAATCCAAGCATATCAGTTGGCCTCTGAAGAATCACTTACAGCAGCTGGCACCCCAACTTAGCAACAATTTACGTCAGTGCTTTACATCCACGAGAGGATCTCCAAACCTTTAAAACCTCTCTGTCTCCACAGGGTGCTGAAGGTCACCACTGAAGTGAGTTCCTGGGTGCTGTGATAACACTCTTGAACTCCTCCCCAGAAAATCATTCCATTCATCATATGAGAATTTCCATATTTGCACGCATATGCACGCTTGCCATGAAAAGTCATGGCTCTGAATTTATTTTTTGAGAACTGGCAAACAATTACAGTAATTAATCTACAGGGAAGCAATGGTGACAGCAACAAATTGTGTCTGGCTCCTCCACGGGCTGCAGTGAAATCCAGACTGCCGGTCTCAGTAAGAAAACACTCAATACCTACAAAATCCTTGGTCACCTATGGTGATAATTTTGCATTATGAGGACAAGATATTTGGAAGGGAGAAAGATTCCAATAGATTACAATTTCCTCTTCTCCTTGCCACCGGATATATCTACCTACCTTCATGGGGCAAGCACATGAATGGCTGAACCAATGTGTCTGCATGGTCAGGAACCTCCAAAAGGAGATGTAATCAGAGAAAGTTCCTTTTCTGCTGACAGCAGACACCAGCCAACCACTGCCCCTTTGCTCTTTCTACTTTTGGTCAAACCAAACACTTAATCATTTGTGTGCCACACTCTGAGGGGAGACAGACACGCATAGCAAGGACAGAAGCAAGCGGCTGGAGCAGAATAGGAACTGCTTAAAAATAGTACTGGTGAAATAAACCAGCTGACATTTGCAAAAATAATAAACGTTATTGTTTGAACAGCCCTGCTAAGTCCTGCTTTGAAGATCACAAATTAATGCAGCTTTTTACTGCCACGGCTTTCCGTCTACACCAAGCACTTTCCAGCTCTCATCTGCTCACAAGTTTCTGATGCATTTGCAGTTAAACAAATGAGTCACAAACCAATATTCTCTCACACTCAATTACACTTAGCACTTAAAATAGTGCTTTTCTTGTTCCAAGCACATTACAAACACATCGTTCTCGTCCTTAAACAGTCAGGCCTTAACCTTACTCTGCAGATGGGAAGCAGGCACAGAGGTGAAGCAACTTGTCTAAACAGAGCAGAGGGTGAGTCAGTGACTGGGGTACAGCATCTCCATCACTGCACGCCCTCGGCCCTCTCTCCCTGCCCATGGATCAAGCTGTGGAGTTCCTGTGATTATGTTGAGTGAATGCCAGCAGAATTATTCGGCACGCTGGGCTTCACAGTTTGCAAGCTGATACATCATTCAAGCGTTATAAACAGAATTTGCTTTGTAATGAATCTGGATGAAGTGGTATAAAAGAGAAGTGACACTTGAGCAGGAAGGGATTCTAGCTCACAGGTGTAAGGGACCTAAGTTTTTACAGATGAAGCCTGAAACTCTCCTCTGAACTGCACAGCTGAGCAAGACTTGCTAGACTGGTTACCACAGTACTGATCTGCTTTGAAAAAGTAACTTTTTTTATACTATATCCTAGTTTAAACATCTTACATGTCCTGTGTGTCCGTCCATTTTAAAAGTTCAAACAGCACAGCATGCCTTTACAGATTAAATAATTTAATAACATACACAGAGGCAGAAAACAGAGCCATGGCAGAGCTCAAACCACTTCTGTCCCTCTGCTCGTTCTTGCCTATCTACAGTAACCAAAGCCCTTAATGCAGCATTGAGGTTGTTCTGAGCTTGGGAGTTTGCCCACTGGAAATTATTCTATCATATTACCCTTGCCTCTTGTTGATGAATAGCCAGCAGTGTTTAGCTGGAGACTCAGCACTGGCTTTCTGCTCTCTGGTGTGCAGGAGGACGGTACCCCACACTTACTTCTATGCAGCGTCCAAATATTTGTGAGATGAATGGGAAAAGTCAGGGTAATAAACTTAATGAAGCGATTTCAACTGGAAGGGGAAAAAAAAAAATATCAAAGTGTTTCTGTCTCAAAGGACTTTCCATCCCCTTGTATTTCATCTGTCTGGATGCTCTCTGCTGCTGCACACAACTGGAAAAAACAGCCCTCCAAAACGACTTTCTTACGGATCTGAGTTTCTTGATTTCTGACTGGAAGCTTCACTACGTCACTCGTTTCATAGCTAATTCCACCCCCTGTCAGTGAGGCTCTGCTTGAACGTGCTCCAGCCCTTGAGTCACGGCGCTGCTCAGCTCCCAGGCTCATCTCCCCGGCACGTGTCCGCGCGCTGACCACACACACAACACCAGAGAGCTCGCCCGACGCGCCTGCTCCAAGCAGCCCCGCTGTCAGGTGTGGCCAGAGGGGCTTGCAGGATCCCTCAAGCCCTCAGAGCAGGCAGACCACGGCCAACCAGGAGCCATCGGATTCCCCAGCAGCTCCCCAAGCTCCAGCAATTGGTGCTGCTGCCAGTTTGCCAACAGAAAGCTAACTCTGGTGAGGAAAGAACTGCAGGTTTAAAACAACAGAGGATTAAAAGGAAGGCAGATAAATCAGCTTATGTGCTTGTGGGCAAAGACACTAAGGCTGCTTAGGAGAAAGCTGGCAAGTCAAAGTCCAACATCCACCTCTGCCATAGTCAAATGGTCACTCTCCATTTGGGTTCAAATGAAGGCCAGAATAAGTCAAAACACACACAAGCTGGTGAATTCCACCAAGCTAAGCCAGTAGCAACTGATTTGCTTTAAAGTCAAAGTGAAAGATCAGCCTTTTGCAGAGCTCAGTCACAGCAGAGTTTCCATCTGTTGGGTCCCACTCACCATTCTCATGTAACCAGCACATGGGAGCCTTCAGAAAAGGGAAATAATGCCCTGCCTGCTTCTGCACCTCCTGGGCCTGTTTTTGTCACTGCGGCTCCATGGCAGGGAGGCTCCAGCAGCTGGGACAGGCTGGTCAACTTGTCTAGCACTTGGATCATATAAAACTCATTGAAAATAGACTTATTTTTAATTAAAACTCCACAAACTTTAGAATACAATACCTTTTCTTTCCTTCACCTGAAAAACTAAACCCTCCACCTTCTCTCACTCTCTGTGTGGTCAGACACCAAAACCCTGCAGTTTTAGAGGAGACACAACCTTAAAAAAGGGTTATAGTTAATTTTCCAGCTTGTCCTGACTCTTGCGGCTAGTTAGAAAGAACGAAGTGGAGTCTAAAAATCTTATTCCACAAATGGTTCCTTTTTCAAAGGCCATTTAGGTCTCTCTGCTGGATGCACATATTTAAAAGCTATCAGATTAAAAATAACAACAGACGTCTCTCCCCGTGTCATAATGAAGCTATTGTGCACATTTTTAATCAACTGCTCCTGCCACTTTTGCCACGAGTCCTTTGAAGGCAGCAGTGACTTATGTAATGAGTTACACAACGATGCCCATTAAAATGGCATTTGTTCCCCTGGGCTCAGCTCCATCATTTGAGAAGACAAAAGGCAAGTTGCAAGGCTTCAGCTAAACCCTAGCTGACAGGGACTTTAAGGGTTCTGAAGCAAAAGGCAAAAATAACGAGCTAGAGTTCAAAACGACCTTTCTGCTGAGGATGTCTGTGCTGCGATGCAGCACCCAGTGAGAGGCTCTGGGCTGGGCTACTCCAGATGCAATTCTGCTCTCAGAAACACAGGAAAACAGGTGATTCAGGATGGGCAGAGAGGCACATGAGAGCTTACCACGATAATCAAGGAACATTCTGCAAAGCAAACGTTTTCCCAGATTTTATATGAATATTACTAGAATTCCCAAGATCTTCTTTCCACCCTTAGGGCAAGGGTTGTATCTGTTACATACCTGAAAGCACAAAAAATCTGGGGGACTGTGCCCTGGCTAAAGCTTTTGGGCTCTCTTTTAATGTAAATATTAAAATCAGTGACTGAGAGAAAATCCAAGCCTTTGAGCTTTGCAGGAAACAGCCGAGATCCTCTGCAGAAGTGCTGGCGCAGGAGGCACAGTGTGATGCTCACCAATGAGCCGTGGGCAACCGAAAAGTACTGCAGGGACACTTGTAAAAACAAATTTTTATAATTCTGTCGTGTGACAAAATGTTCAAGCCTGCCAAAGTGCAGCTATGAAGGTGAAGAGAAAGCACGAGGTTTCAAGGAGGTTGAAGAAACAGATGAGGAGGACCCCAGAGAAATTCCGCACCCTTTCACACCTGCAGCGTGTCACTAGCTCTCCCATTACACTGCAAACAGACTCCAGCTACTTTTCACACCCTCTTTCTCCAGAAGTCCTGAGGATGTTCAGAAGCCTAAAAATGCTGATAATGCAGCACTTGTGCAATGCTGCATGTTCCCAAAATGATGAACTAGGATCCTGAGTACAGAAAAGACAGAATGTGACAGAAGAGAATTAAAATATCTCTTAAATGTATCAGCGTATCACTGCTGCATCATGGGTGCTCAAAAGCCTCTAACCTACTACTCCCAGCTCTGTGAGTTTACTTTCCTCAACTTTGCCATTAACCTCCAGAGACTGAAGCAAAGAGAATTAATCAGAAACAAAAAAAGACCTGGTAGGGGACCTGGAAAGGAAAAAAAAGGGAGGGTCCAGTGTCAATCAGGAAGTTTGCCCACCCTAACCTTTGTACCTTAGGTGGAGTTGTTTGTAAGCTGCTCCAAGTCCCTCTCCAGGGAATCCAATTGCTAGGAGAGCCGCCAGGTTTCAGAGGAAAACGAAGGAGGAAGGGCAGCTGAGAGTCAAACAATCGTTCTCTAAAGTGCTAAAGAAACTTTTCCTCTAACATCACGTCACCTTGGACGCAGCCAGCTTTTAGGAGCAGAAAGACCGACTGCCCTTTTTCTCTTCTGGCAACATTACAGTGAATGAGCATAAACCAGTGAGCATTAATGATGTGCAGTGACAGCACACAAACTTCTCGGGAAAAGGGAGGCTCAGTTCCTTCTCAGCTGGCCAGGCAATGCTCACTGACTCACAGGCTTCATTATTTTTATGCCGCCCTCTGGGGCCTCCAGAGGAAGCAAAACATTTTTATTTGTCAGAGAGCACATTTTTATTTTAATTTTTTTTTTTTCTTTCTAAGCAACCATGAATGAGGCATCTCCAGCTGCAGCAACCTCATGTGGAAAGAGCTTGCAGTGTTTGCAAAGGAACTGGAAGGCAGAGAGGGTAACTTATCAATTCAGCCACGTCTCCCTGCTGCAGTGAAAAGGACTGGGCTAGTCAACATTAATTTTATGGTGCATTAACACTACAGCTCTTCTTCCTTCCAGTATCATACTTGGAAGCAAATCTTCAGGTTGCAAGGAAGAGAAGATGCACATGACCAAGTAGCAAGTTCAGAGCAGCTAACTAGATTCCCTTCTACTCCTCTTTTTGTCTGGTGTTTCAGAACAGAGAAATCTCCTTGTATGCAGGTAAACCAGGAATCCTTTACCTGCTGAAAACTGCAGCAGTATCGCTCAACCGATGTACAGGAGAAAAAGAAAAGAAAAAGGCACAAAGCTAAAATTGGAGGGATTTAAGGAAATAAAACAGCTACCCAAGTTCAGTTTCCTGCAGCACACCAAAGCTGGCATTGAGATTTCTTTTTGAACAAGATCCTGTAATTTATTGATAAGCAGCAGACAGGACTTTTGCTGTGGTTTATCAAGAGCTGCTCCAGCAGACTGGTGCCATATCAACCCCCAAGCAGAAACACCAGCAATCACCAGCAAACCTCTGTGCAGCATCTGGCGAGTCTCTGGTAATTTCCCATCTACGAACTGATTTTGCACAGCCCTGCAAGCCCCAGAGAACTGATGGGATTACAACACTGGTAACATGATTCGTAACTCCCCCAGTGCCAACAGCACTAGAACAACAAGAGACTCAAGTAGGCTCCAACACCAATATGAACAATGTGGTCCTTGCTCACCCTGTTCTACCCATGAAAGCTGCCAAGGATGTTAACTAAACATTTAGTTTTAAATGGAAAAAATCATCTAGCTACCAGGCATAACATCTGCATTACTTCAGCAAATAGCTCCTAACACAGAAACTGCAACTCGAGAGGGAATCTGCTGAATTTCCCTGCTCACCAAACATGACTTAATATGGGGTCCGTGGGCATCCCCACTTGTCTAGCAGCTTTTGGAGGATACGGTCATGCCAGTGATTCAGACATCTAAAAATAAAGCCCTGCAGGCACAAGTGTGCGTGCGCAGCACCTGAGTCACTCGGGGCTGCGGGGAGCCCGGGAGCCCAAACTCATCTGTTTCACTGACACCACTGCCATGGCCAAGCAAAGAGCCTCGTCACCGAGCTCTGCCTCAACGCCTTCTCCCCTCCTCTCATCTTCTCAAGCACATTTAAGTTTTCTTCCTGACAAACCTTAGCTGGGCTTGGGTTTCAGTCGTAGGGCCGTCAGCTTTGAAACTCAGAGCTGAAAGATTATAACCCAATGTTGCTGAAGCTGTTTATCCATCTCCAAGGTGACAGTATGTCGTCACAGGCACTCGGCAGGACACCAAGCAGAAAGGCATTATTTCAGACGCTTTAGGGAAAAGCCTAATTGCTCACAACCTGGCCATAGGCTCAACAGCCGACAAACAAGGTTGTAAATGGAGCCTTGGCTTTTTGTCTGCCCCACAGCATCGGCTCTGAATGGGAAAAAACTCAGCCCTCTTTCATCCTTGGAGAGTAACCTCCTCTCTCATTCATTAGGCAATGGAAAAAAAAAAAAAAGAGAGAGAGAGAAGCTGGCTCAGATCTGCCTGACACAATTTCCAGTTGCATTGGACATTACTAATTATAGTCATCTTTATTTTTGACCTCTGATTATAGACTCTTTGCACATTCAGTCTGAATGGCGAAGATAACAGTTCTTTTCTAGCAGGCTTGTGAGGAACCTTATACCCTGCCCAAAAGCCACCGCCTACACTCATCTGAGCTGAGCACAAGAAATACGATGAAAACATGGAAAGCATTTGCTTAAACATGCTCAGTTTTACTTCCTTCTTTAGCAAGTGCCATAGATCAAGGGCAGCAGTCCAGGTGAGAGTGTGATGTAAGCTCTTTTCCATGCATGCTCTGAGATGAGCTAACTGCTCCGCAAGGGAGCCTCATTTCTCACTGTTCTGACTAGCACTGTATCCTCGGGGCTCAGATGCTGAAAAGCAGATATCCAGTTCAGTAAGATTAAACATGTCTGCACAACTCCAGTGCACCATGCTAGGGGCTCGTATCTCTGCACGAGAGAGAAAAATGAATTTCAGGAACCAGGCCAGCACTATCTCCTGGAGGCACTGCAATACCAGGGTAAACGTCCCTAATATTGCTTACTCAATAAAACAAGGCATCACAGGAGGGCTATGCAAATCTCCAACTTTGAGGCACTGCTCTCCTGTTGCCCCAAAGGACCAGCTCTCTATCTCCACACACCCAGACAAGTGTGTGAAGTGATACAGCGGCACCGCAGGTGTGAAATTTCTGATGTAATCGGGTCAGAAGCTGCTTTGACATTATTGTTGTACTGCTCAGTAAGGGTTAAGAAGCTGCAGGCCATATCCTCAATTCCATACTCTGTTCTATACCTGATAGGATCTGCAACCAAACCACCAGCTTTATTGCCTGCCTACAGGCAGGAGAAAATATTAGTCTTCTATAAGCATGATTTGAAACATCAGTGCCTCCAGCAAGGGGAAACCGAGATGTTAATTGAACTGAACAGCCCAGGAGGGAGCTCCCTCTTCCCTTCCTTAGCTGTAGGATCAGCACATCCCTACACCACCACGGCAGGAAACATGAAGTACATCAGGGAGTCTAAGTGGGATGTCTTTCACTCTGATGCACATAAATATTAAAGGAACTTTAGCAGTAAACAATTATTTGTGACAAACCTCCTCTTTTGTCCCATCTCCTCATGCCTGAATTAAAGTCTCCTGGTTATACTGGTCTACAGGTAAAAGGTATCAAAGTAAAGGCATACTGACACCAACACCTGCAGTTCTCCCCACTCTTTTTGGCAAATCCTGACTTTGAAAGATACAGAAGACTGAACTTCTGCAGCAGCAATTCCCAGCAGATTTGTACAAACATCAGCAACAACATGAAGGGAATCTGAAGAATCCATCCCACCTCTAACTCATCTGCACCTACTGAAGACTTGAGGTTTCAGTAGCGGGGAAACAGCCACTAGAATTTTACTCATTAATTTAATCTGAAGAAAAAGTAGCTATTCCCCAGCTGCTTCAGGTATCACTCGGCCTAATGCAGTGAAAAGTCTGAAAACCCACTTAACAAGGGGGGATACCGGAGCCTCATTTCTTTGGCACATCATTCTTTGCTGGCATACAGCATTAAATCTTGCATCATCCTATCTGTATTTAACAGTTACTGTCATCTTTAAGGGAAATTCCCAAAAGGGGGGCCCTACTAAGAATCAGTTTCAATTTTTCGATGAACTTTCAGTTTGCTCATATAGGAAGCTGGCCTGAATTTCATGAAGAAAAACCTTCAACATTCATATACAACAACCCAACAGCCAAAGGGAACCCAGCTTAGGCTGGATTTCACCAAAAACAAAGTGGAACCTTATCTCAGCATCTCTTTACAATCTTACTGAAACTATTCTCTTATCATAGAATAAATCTTGGTGAATTAATGGCTACTTGAGTGATGTTTTTACGGACAGCCCATTTCCTGATCATATCCCAGCCCATTTGGGGCATGGCATCGGGTTTCAAAAGTGAGACCTTGCCCACAAGCCAGCCATACCTGCCAGGAAGACACACAAATGCATTCAAAGACCATGACCTACTCCAAGAAGAAGAACATGTTTTAAAAGCCAGTGCCCAGCTTCCATGGTAGAGGGACCTTAGGGTTCTATAAATAAGAAATAATTTTGCACAGTATTTCTATTTAATTTGGTTTTGACAAAACAGCAAACCCACAACCGCCAAAGCTATTTAAGCCTGTGCAACACGACGTGCGGCCGTGTGGCGATCCTGCCGTCAGCCCTGAAAGGTGAATCAATACTCATTTCAGTTTGCGGTCTGTTGAGCAATACTTTGGAGCTTTAGGAGGTCTGTTTGGAAAACAGCAGCCAGTTTGTAACAGGAACCTTCAGCTCCACGAGGCCTGGAGCCGTGCGGTGCAGGGTCAGGCCAGGCTGTGCTCCATCGCCTCCGGAGAGCACGGCCCTTCGCCCAGGCTGAGCCCGGCGCCTTGTCAAAGCTTCACTGGGACTGACTTTATGCTCCTTCACTGGGAAAAACAGGCCATAACCCACTGAGTTCTGCAGTGCATTCAGTATGTCACACAGCTGGGCTCAGAAAGACATGTCAAGAGATGTTTATAAAAATATCTGTGGTGCTGTTACACCTCCCAGACCTTCTGGGCTCAATATTATCAACTGGTAATGCACAACCCGCCTGCAAAAGCTTCCCCCCAACTGGATTTTGAGTCTTCAGCTGGATCCAGCCAATGGATACAAAAATTTACACTTCAGTAAAGCAACAAGAAACACTATAAACCATCTTGCAACTAAAAAACAACCACCCATAATGTTGCAAGCACGGAACTGACTTGGTATATATGATTCACGTTCATCAATATCACTTGCAGCATAGGAATCTAGTACCAAGCTTTGTGTCAGTGTAGTAAGAAAGCATCACTTTTTTTTTTCTGCTCAAAAAAAGCAGAACGTGTCCCTTGTGTTGCAGGGAAGGGGTTTAGGGGAATCAAACACTGCAGTGACCTCCACGAACATCTGCTCCACACAAGGACTACTCTCCCACAACGCCCTGCACGACTTCACAAGACTTTCAATCTGAGCTTGGACTTCATTTATTTTAGGACATGTTTTCAGGAAACTTCTCTTTCCTTTCTACCCTGTTTACAGATTTACACAGCAAACTCACTTTGCCTCCCTCCCCAAACAAACACATAAATTTTGCCTTTTTTCTCCTCTGTGTGCTCATGAACTCTGAAGCTCAGCAAATAAACTCTCAGCAACATCCACTTCTAAACTGCTGATTTCTGTAGAGGAATGACAGATGGAAGAGAGCTCTCCTGCTTCATTTTTGGCAACTCTGCAGCCAGAAGTCTGAATATACTCATTGTGCCCTCGTTCCTCATTAACCTGAGAGCCACTTACGTATCTACTGCAAGGAGTGCAGAACTGGAAGATGGCTCAAACAAATCTTGAAAAAGGCAGTTGGTTTGGGAAAAGCTGCTTCATTAAAATGTATTGAAACTCCTAAGTCCATCTGCAAATGCTCCTACAGGTTTGTACGACTTTAACTAGTACCATTTCCAGGTCTATCCTCATACAACACACCAGCCATAGGTATAAAACACCCCTCCCAGGCTTGATTGCTGCTATTTGATAAAAACTCAACATTATATATAGCAGTCACAGTCAGAATCATGAAACTGAACCCCTATGGGAACTTTGAAAGATGGCCCTCACAGAAGATACTTTCAACAGGGATTAAAATCACTTATAAAAATAGAGAATTTAAAAATATATAGAAAATACTTCTTCAAGTACAGTCAAGTAAATTTGCCATTTGTTGGCAGAAAACAGAGCAGGTGAAGAGCTGAGCTGGTTTTCTGGCAATTGTACAAATCTACTTTTAGGGAAACTGCTTCAAACTATAACATACGAGAATTTATCACAATAAAACAGGCAACATTCAAAACCACAAGAACCCTGTAGCTCAGACTTTATAATGAGAGGCCTTCTCCATCCTGGAAAGGTAGCTTAAATCAACATGAAAGTTGGAAACACATATATTATTTCCAATTAACTCCCTACGTAGTTTTGCTTTGGAATGAATATAACTGTCCACTTGCAGAATGGATGTGGCTAATTATAAGGCAAGAGGGCAATATTTAGAGATAGTTCTCATATAGATGGGAAGTTGTTTCTCAAAGATAAAGTCTAGCTTTGTTGAATAGAAGTAGATAACAAACCTCAAAGGAAAAGATTTTTCTTGTATGAACTGTCATTTTTTTTTTAATTTAAAGGACACTCCTGTGTTATTATAAGAAATCAGGACAACATAACCTCAATGTTTTCCATTGTAAAGCAATTTTAAAACACATTTAAATCTGTTTGGTGCTCTCCTGTTAAGAACTCGTCTGCATTCACAAAACAACCCAACAAAGAAGTGCCAGCTCCACTGAAATACTTCCTCAATCAGGAACTCAGGGGAGGGAAAGTCAGCTCCAGACCTAGCAGCAAGGCTCTAGGCTTACATTTGATCAACAGTCTAAACAAAGCCTGACCTAGCACCCAACAGGCAGCCGGTCTGCACTTTGAAATGTGCAGAATGTTACTTCTGCCCCTACAATGAGAAAACCGCCATCTCTGTGCCTCCAGAAAGACCCCGCGAGATGGTTTTTCATTTTACAAGCCTGAAAGTCATGGCACAAATTGATGAGGTGGGGATTCAGAGCAGGTGACACCGTCAGGCACCAGAAAAGCTCACGCAGAACAGACGCAAAAACACGTCACCACTGGCAGGTGACCCACCTGGGTGATGGCAGCTCACCTCCTCAACTCCTGAAGTCACCAGGAGCGGCTTTAAACGGCAAACGGAATAATAACGCTGTCCTGAAGCCACATAATACTCCTGGAACGGGCTTGAAACACGCTGCCAGTCACAGGCAGCGCACAGTAAGCAGTTTGGCAAAGCTGCCCAAGTAATAAGGCTACTGGGAAAGAAATGACCAATCCTCACAGCAAATGACCCAGCAGAACCGATCTCACCACCCCTAACGAGCTCTCCAGACGTAACAGCACTGATGCTTACACAGTCATTTTTAACATCTCAAACCAAGAAATTGCTCCCTCGTATTCTTAATTACCTCCCACAGCAGGACAGACAGGGATTTGGAGCCTCCATAAATTCTTAGTAGTAGAGAAATCAAGCCATTAATTTTCTAACATTAGGGCTACTAGGTTTGTTTTATAAAATTACTAGTCAAACCAGAGTCCAATAATGAGATGATCTATTTGTAAATAATATTTTGCTTGGAGGAAAAAAAGAAAGACTATTTTCATCGCTAATACCCATAAATCACTGTATTTACAGACTACAGCTTGGGGACTCAGGGCCAATGTACTGATAGGATTTCTCTCCTATTTGCACCGTGTCAGCATCTGCTCTCTTCATGTGAAAACAAAAAGCTGCCCAAGGAGATTATGGCACTTTCACACCCTGGATCACCCAGGTCCCAAAGAGTCTGCCTAGTTCAGCTCGTTAGGAGCATACCACACTTTGCATTTCCTACTATTTTAATATTATAAGTGTTTAGTGAATATAGGATAACACTGGTAAAGCAGCTCTGGTTCAACTTCAAATATAAGACACTTCTTTATTACAAAAGCTGAAGTCACATGCTCCAAGGCTCCTTTCACAAAGTGATCATGGACATAACAAGGTGAACACCAGTAAGTACAATCAAACATACCTCCTCCTCTCCCTAGATATGTTTCTACTGTTCAATTACTCTGTCGTAGACATGACTTATTAAAGGATTTTCACACACCTAAGGAGCTATGTCTGGCAGTGATTTCTTTATTTATTTAAATAAACACTTTACACCTATATTTACATAGTGCTTTTAAAGAGAACCTCCAAAAAACATCAAAAAACATTCAACTCCAGGGTAAAAGGTGAGAAAAATCACAAGGAAGAAGAGAAATTGAATTCCAGAAAAAAGAGCAAATGACATGGATTTGAAAGCATGCTAGGGGCTATGCAGGGCTATACAGAGCCCACTAACCACAGATAAGAATTCAGATTGAATTTTGGAGGCCTAATGTGAAATACAGAGAGTCATAATATTCCTGGGGGTAAACAGCTCCAGACAGCATCAGCATTACAGGCAGCTTCTTCTGCCAAATTACCACTACTCTTACTTGAATTCACACCTCCTGGTTGTGTATTAACACAACAACCTTGTATTATATTAACCTCATTTTGCCTCCACAGAGGCTCAGGCCAGGAAGGGAATTTCAGAGTTCAAGCCCATTCTCTTGCTGGATCATAAAAACCCCAGCATTACTGTATCACACAAAAGGTCTCCCACTGGGACTTGATGCAAAACAAGCAAAACCAAAACAAGGAAACAAAGCAAACAAGGAAAAATCCTTAAACAAAGAAAGAAAATCTTTGAAATCATTGGCCCATCCATTTAAGTGCTGTTAATTCATAATGATCTTGATTCCTAAAGCTAGTTCGAAATTTTCAACACAGCACGTGTCATTTTATTTAAAAAACACGACCTACATTTGAATTTCTGAGTAAGAGCACAGTACACAACGCTTTGCATGCTAAAGATGGGGCTCTAGTGGCTCAGATTTCACACGTGCCCATCTATTTGAACTGCAAATCTGTTCTGACGCTTGCCCATTGTTACGGGATCTAAAAAACCCAGAGACACAGAGAGCACCTGACCTGGGAGTTCTGATAAAACCAGGCTATGGCAGGGAGACAGCAGGAGAAAAGAGGCCGCTCAGTGTCACTCAGAGGCTTTTTAATCAGGTTGAAACGCCTGGCAGTGGAGAGGGGCGTTCAATCTCTCCAACCCACGTTCCCATCGCTCATGCTGCTTTCTTAATTAGCAGCAAGTGGACAACAGCTGTCAGTAGCCTGGAGGCCAGCGAGTTATCAGCAAAAAGGGGGATGTGTTCAGAGAGAGACACAGAAAGGGGCTGTTCAATGCACCAGTGGTCAACACAGGCAAGAGATCCATCCACAGCCAACATGGAATGCTTTGCGTTGGAAGGGACCTTAAAGATCATCTCATTCCAACCCCCTGCCATGGGCAGGGACACGGCCCCGTCCACTCACACTGAGAGGATGCTCTTCCTGCTGGCTTTAGGCTGGTTATTTTGACATACAACTAACTGTAATTCAGTTGTTTTGGTTTTTTTTTAGTACTCCCGTAACAGGAAAATTTCAACTGAGAATAGAAGGAAATGGGAAGGCCATCCTAATGTCTTGATGAAAATATGTGGGGCTCAATTCAAAGGCACAGCAGAATAAAGGCTTCAAGATTGTTCCAGAGACCTTTAGGCATAAAAGTTGAAGCACAGGAGAGAGGGAGGAGAAAGGATGTTTTTCTTGAACTTAGAGAGAAACTTCAGCAGAAGTTTATCTACAAGCCCTAACCTCAAATAGCACAAAAGAAAAAGACTCTAGTCAGTCATTATTGTCCGTATATTAAATCCTGTGAACCCAAGCCATTGGTCTTGACCTTACTGTAACATGTATTAGACTAAAGTGGGTCAAAAAGAAAATTTATTCCCAAAGAGGTGACACCCTCTGGTCAAACCATGCGCTTATCTCATAACGCAATTCGCTGACTGTCTGGATGATCAAGAAATAAAGTAATTGCTTCCCTGTTGGATGTCCTGATTACTGTCATTCGTGGCAATAGGGAACTCAATGCAACTGCAAGCAATAAAATGTATTATTAAAATTTCCCACTGCCCATTTGTTACTGATAAATTGTCACCACCCCAACTTCTTCAGAAAAGCCAGGCTTCTTCTGAATTTGGCCTTAACCTACCCAGAAAGCAAGAGATTTGGAGCAATTTTCTGAGGCCTGGCTGGTAGTTTTGCCAGTTCTAAATATATCCCAGCTTTCTGAGGTTGAACCTATGCAAGGGAAGCTGGGAGGATGATGGAAGTATTTCCCCAAGCTGCCAGTAGACTAGCAAGACATCTAAAAGCCCTCATCAAATTAAGTGCTTAATTACAATTCAGACTTTGAGACTCTGGAAATTAGGATAATCTTCTGGGAAATTTAACAGTCTCCCACAAAAGAAATTGCAACATACAAGCCAAAAAAAGCAGAGAGCTTGGAGAATGTTATCCCATGAAATCACACCTTGTACTAGATTCCTCACCCTAATTCCTGGAAAATACGAAGTGAGATCCACAACTTAATTTCAGGTTCTTGAGCCATTGGGAAAGATGAGGATCAACACTTAGGAGGCTGAATCAGGAAAAGTCGTCTCATATAAAAAGCTGAGAAATGTTTGTTGAGCTGATGGAGAGCTACACGTGAAGGGACCTCCCCACACTTGACTTCATGATGGACTGTGAGGCGAGGCCACAAAGGGCACGGCCTGGAGTGGAGAAGGTCTTGACAGTGTCACTGACACAACCACCAAAATTCTGGCAGCAAAGCAATGGCTGCAGGCTTGCAGGTCCACTCCTCTAGGTGGCATGATCTGTGCAGGCATCACCTGGATCTTCCTACGTGGAGAGATGTCACCAGCACGCAGCACCACGTCTGCCACTCTCGCTGCCTAATGACATCCCTACAAGCACGAACTGACAACCCACCCTGCAGGCTGCACAGCTCCAGGGATGATTGAAAAGCCCACAGAAGCTGGTGGAGAAGCAGAGATCATCTGATCACAGTACCAAGTGAAACCACAGCAGTAAATGAAAGTTGTACTCACTGTCCTTACCTCACTACAGACAACACTTTCCATCACCACCCATCATGAAGTCAGAAGTACAGAAGAAATGTTTGCACAATGCTCTAATAATGTAAAGCTCTAGGTGAACACTAAGCATTACACATTTCCTTTTTGATTCATGAAATTATTGCAAGGGAAATGAAATCTTGATCTCAAAATAATCCAGAACATCCCACACTTCCCATTGCTGCCACTCTCATGAGCCATGACCCCAGAATCCCATTTAGCAGCAAGAGGAGCTCTGTTGTTTCGGCAAGATGTGTAAGGTTGCTCTTCTGCTGTGACACATGTACCACTGCTTGCTGGCACATCCCTGCACATCTCCAGGATAACTCTGCTGAGTCAAAACCTTGTGACACAGAGGACGCACTACAAGCAACACGAGCGTTACCATCCAAAAAAACTGCCAACTAAGGGAAACAAAGGGCAGGGAGAGCTGACAGAGAAGAAATCATATCCTGGTATCAGAGACAACAAAGATAACACAAAATGAAAAGCAATTCAAACCCAGAGCTCAAATGGAGAACGAAGAAAGTGACTGAACTTGGGCTGGAGGTATCTCAGAAGCTGAGCTGCGACACTGGGTTCAGTTGGATAATGCAGAAGCTGTAGGTGAGAGGGTGTTTCCCATCAGCAGCTTACCTCTGTACACTCAGCTTCCAGACAGGTTCATATCTGGAGCACGGTACTCCTTGCTCATTGCTTTTTCCGTGAGCCAAAGGTCAGCAGCGCTGCCGACACCTTTATACCCTGGCATGAGCCCAAGGGAGCCTGCTGTTCACACCTGGCACTGATCAGAGGGGTCTGGACCAAAATCACGATTTATTTTCCCAGAAAATATCAACTACAGAAATTCACAAAACTGTTCGTTAATTCAAAACAAATCTTTTGGTGGAAAGCTATGGAAACCTCTATATAATCTCATCAGAAGTCAGCTCTCTGATTAAAAACAGAGAATGTAACAAAAGTAGTCCCAATTTGTTCATTAGGAAGCTGAGGAGAGGGAGCTGACTGCATTTCCAGTGTGTGCCTGGCCTAATACAGGTCCTGGTAGAAACCCGGGCTATGTCACAGGGTGCTACAATGCCAAAGAATGCTCACAGCCATGTAGCCAGCAGAGAGGCCTACCTGCAGAAACAGAAATTGCTGCTTTAACTCAACACAGAATAAATCAATTAAATTTGTACCCTGGAGCAAGAGTCTGGGGAGTGTCCAGACAAGCCTTAACAAATATTAACTAGCCAGAAGTTAAATACCTCTCTGTAAACTATCCTACAGACTTTGATACCCTAAGAACCAGAATTTGTTTCCCAATAAAAAATTCCAGGCAAGTGAAAATATGAAAGCAGTTCTTCATGGAGCTTAACTAGACTAGCAGTTAACTAACTAGCAGTTCCTCAATACAGCTTAACAAGACTGATCATTTAAGCTCGAGCTGCTTCCTAGAGATATTAGGGCTTTCACAAGATTTTTCTGTGGCTTACTCATAATGAACAGCTGCTCTGGCAACTGCTGGAGTCAGCAGGTACTTCTTGCCCTGAAAAACAGTCATCAATATATCTCCACACAGAAAATCATAGCCTCTTTAAAACAGTTCATGAGAGAGTTTAGGTATCAACTGGCCCCATGCCACGGACACTCCCTTAAACAATGGCTACACCCTCTATACAGCTAAAAATGAAATAGCTGAAAAGGAAGAGATTTTATACAAGTTCCCATGGTAAAACACATCTGAGAAGCACTGGTCTGGGACTGACATTGTTCTGCTGAAAGAATAAATATCTGAGTCCAAATCGTATTTCCTTCATCACCTTCCCAGACTTGCACAAGGAGAAAATCCCTCTGAGCTTTCCTTTTATAATTTTGGTGCTCTCCAAGAGAACGAAAACCCAGCGTTTTATAAGACTGTAAATAAATTAGAAGTGCTGCAGATTATGATTTGCCCTTTTGTTAACATTGCAGGTAGCACCAGTGAGCCTGTTTGCCAGCTTAGGAGAGGACTGAAAACTCTTTCAGTGTTGACTTTAAGCTGAATACAAATATTGAGTGAGCTGCCTGTACACGGAGTCCTCAACCACAGCAATCTCCTCGCATAGCAATGCTGCTTACAATGCTGCCAGTGAGCCAGGGTGTCAAAACAAACATCATTGTATTAATTGCATCTGTTGATGAACCAGCCCAAGAACAGCCTTGTTTCAATCACAGGCTTTATAAGACAGTACTGAAATGTTACTGTGAGTGTTGAGATGGATGAGTCAACAAAGTACAAAAGCTTTTGTAAAGAGAGTCTCGCTGGAGTAATTTGAAAAGCTGCACAGCTACACAAAATGATGGCCTTGATTGACATAGCTTGCTTACAATAGCCTTTAACCTAATTTTAAGTTTCAGTTTTGTTTTCTGCAGCCTTTCCCGTCAAGGACAGGTAAACACACAAGTACTGATACCTTTGCAAAGGTTAAAGATCAGTAGACGTGTAACCAATCTGAAAATAGTTCAAGAAGTCATTTCAGATACTAATCCTCACTTGGGGAATTACAAATGACTCTTCCCTGTATTACGGAAGCTTTCCTTGACCTTGTGGAGTGAAAGATCTCTCGTACTACCAGGTAAATGTAACACTGGGGCTTAGGGTCAGCCCAAGGCATGAAGTGCTGGCCACACATTCCCAGTCAGCCTCTCCTCCTGGTCTTACTCGGCTGAAATCATCTCTGCAGTGCCACATAAGGTCAAGAGATTCAGGTTACTGAAAGAATGACATTTTAAACCTGATCTCTCTCCCCCTCTCATTCAAAACCATCTGCAACTCATCTTTTAAGGCAGAGATTATTCATTCTGGGGGAATTATCCACTAATCAGTTTTTATCTCCAAACTAGGTTCTCATGCTGGCAGCTAGGTCTGGCAGAGGTTTTGGTTCCTTCCACTCTCACAGCAGTCTCAAACTGGACAGACTTTAAAACGCAGTTGATGGCAGCTCCATGTGCTAAGGAAACCAGCCCCAATTTACCTGCCAACACATCATGTGCCGAGGTACAAAATAAGGCTCCACTTAGGAGTCAGCTTTACTGGGCTGGGGTTAGTTCTTCATGCCCAGGGAACTGCTGTGTGAGGTTTCATACCACCCTCATTCTCTGAAGTAGAAGAAAAGCAAGCAAAACCACACTGCACAACAGTAAAAGGAGACAAGGACTCCAGTATTTCCCCCCAAACCACAAGCACAGAGAGGCCAGCACAGACCTCTGGCTCTCAGTACACTTGCTCACCAGCCTCACTGCTATTCCATTTGATATTTGTCATAGTGAAGTGCAAAACTCAAGAGAAGCATGTGGTCAAGTGAGTCAGACCCCTGCATTCTGCAAGAGCTCCTCCCCTACTTATTATAGCTCATCCTTTAGCTCTGTCCTGTGACACCAAAGCATTTTCTATCCACTGCTCAATCACGACAGCAGCTCCTCCAGTTCCTTCCACTCATCAGCCCGAAATTCATGTCCATCACCTCCCAGAGGTGACATTCCCATTCTGCAGGACCTTCCAAATAAGATGCGCTCTTCATCTGCAATTATCATGACAAAATACCCCACAAAAACTCAGGCAGATAAACTGCTTCCCGCGTTTCACCCAGTTTCATCTGTAAACACAGCCACATAACAGTTTTGGGTTATCTAATTTTCAGTTTTGAGGACTACGTTAAAACAAAACCAAAACCAAACCAAACCCACCTGGATTTCTCCTGACAAGCAAATTGTAAAACAGGCCCAAAATCGTATGTTACCAACTGCAAAAGAGAAATTCTGGAGATTCTTCAGCTGGTATGAATCAGGATAAAAGGCATTTCACAGCTGTACAAGTGAGAATATTTTGGGAGAAAGAGATGTTTTTAATTCCCTCTAGTTCATTTAATAAATTCTAAACATCATAGCTTAAAATAATCCTGACAGACAAAGCAGGTCAGACCTTCCTATACAATAGAGTACAACTATGCACTCACTGCATCAAAAATATTCTCTACCCTCTCCTTGGGTAAAATAATGGGGATGGAAGGAAAGAAACTATTTAGACCGAAGAGCAGAAACCTCTACCCAGACCCATTTGTTTTACTCTGCAAGTATTGACAGATGAGTAATGAAAACTTTGCTGCAGACACAGGCTGTTCTTCAAGGCAGCATCAGTTAATAAACCACAACCACAGCTGCAAAAATATTAAGGAATTTAACTAAATGACTCCTTCAAGGACAAAGGATTGCAGAAGGAGCCAGTTTTTGTGCTTTGTTATCATCCCAAAGGTTAAGATCAGAGCATGCAGCATCAACACAAACCAGTGCTACTGTTTTGGACATAAAAGCTTTGAGTAACAATTTCATAAATGTATACAACTGGGTACTAATACTTCTAGCATGACTCTTTTCCATTATGATAATATTTGAAACTTAGTATACTATGTTGCCAAAGCTTTTAGATGTGAATTATCTCATCTGAAAAGAATTAAATGGTAAAAACAAATCAACAGTAATAATAAAACTTACAGCCTGTTAGCCCTCAGAACCACAGAACCATCAAGGCTGGAAGAGACCTTCCAGATGATCTGGTCCAACTGTCAGCCATAATCTCCTCAAAACCATATTCTCAAGAGCCACATCCAGACATCGCTTGAAGACTTCCAGAGACAGCGACCCCACCACTTCTCTGGGCAACTTTTTCCAAGGCCTGAGCTCTCTTTCAGTGAAAAATCTGAGCCTTCTCACAGGACAAGCCACAGCACTGGCCAGTAGCATGGCTGAGAAGGGCGTTCTGCAGGCATGACAGACTCGGACCAGGATGCTGATCCACAGCCACGTTAACAGCTCAGTCACACTGGGAATGATTTCAGAAGCAGTTATGCTCACAGTTGATGGGGGAGTTTTTTGGTGATGTTACCAGTGGAGCTCCAATAGAGGGGATAACCAATGGCTCCAACCTTAGGTACAATTATTTAGACCAGTCCCGAGTCCTTACAGAACCTGAGAAGTATCCAAACAATGACACGGGCAACAACCCTCCAACATCCTTTTTATTGTTACTAACACTCTTACACACCTTATTGACAAAAGACCCTCGGGATTTATAGATAAATTCCTCTGCCCAGGGCAAAAGCTCGGATCCCTTGGAGCTTGGCACTCACCAGGCTGCCAGCCAAATGGAAGCTCAGGGCAATTCTCCTGGGTATCACTTGTGGTGCACCTGATGTCTCCAGGGAGCCCTCTGAGTGTTACAGTGAAACACACACCTCACGTCTGAGGTCTAATGAAGCAGGCTGTATTTCAAGATAAAATCTAAGAATAAGTGCTGCTAATGAATATTTAGAGAATTTATACAAGTGCTTGCACTCAGGATATACAGGAACAAAACCATCTTTGTTTAAAGCCTACCTGGAAATAAGCACAGAAAGTAACAAGAACCAAATTCTCTCCTGGCGTGGTTTTTAAGTGTTTCTTTGCCCTACAATTGGTACCAGGCTTTAACTGGCAATGCACACTTCACTACCCCCGAATGGCTCCTCTGAACTGTCTCCAAAACACACACATTCACTTTTTTCCCCAAGATTTTGCTTTTCCTTGGCATTCCCCATTCCAGGCCATTCAGAAGTCACATCTGCCAAATGGCTACAAACATGGGACAGCCACATTTTCAATTTTGCCATAATGAAGGCCCTATTTGCAGCCTCTCTGATCTCCTCAGCCTTCCTCAGAAAATGTGCAGAAATTTAAATAAATTTCAGTATCCATTCCTCCACGAAGTTTGACAGAAGTTGGCCAGTAAGTCCAAGAATTGTAACGGAGGATGGATGAGCTACCGCAACTGCCTTATATAAGGATGTTACAGATTAAGGAAGAGAGGTGCAGACAAGGAGCAAACTTATCTCCAAGAGATGTGCCAAATTATGCATGAAGACTCTCTGGTTCTTCTTTAAAGGGATTTTGTGCACCTGAATATCACAAAACTGCCCAGAGTTGAGAGCACCAGCTCATGTACTTTAAACACCATTCCTTAAATTTACTCCATCATTTCAACAAGGTGGTTCTACAATGTTCCAGAGTGTTTCTCTGGTAAAACAACATCTCAGACAGAGCAGGGACAGAAGTGCCACTAGTTCCAATGACAAACAGCAAACATACATAAAAAGAACAGAAAAAACTAAGCTGAAAACAGAGAAACTCCCCACCTCAGTTTGTCAGTTATTTTCTAGATATTGCTCACAAAGATACAATATTATGAGGTTTTTTAAAGTCATGTGACTTTCAGATGCACAGTGGTTTTGGGTACTGCAATTTTTTTCCCACACAGCAGCCCTGGAGAAGCAATTCCAAGCAGTAAAAGTTAAACTCAACCCCTGCACTGCTCTGACAATGCTCTGTCAAAGACCTGGCATCAGCCTTAACATCTAATTTCATGTGACCTTTCAAGGGTATTTATACAGACAAACCAGTGCTCTACATTCTCTGCAAATCCCTGTAAATTCATAGATGAGTTCTAACTCAACCTTTTGGCAGAATTCCCTAGTTCCTCAAACGTATTATTCTTATATTTAATTCTACTAAGAAAAGTAGAAAATGTAGACTTAAAAAAATTAAGATGGGAAATATATATTCAAAGAGGGACATTTCATTTTCTTGTATATGAGAGCTGCAGCACACATCACTCGCAACTGTGAAATGCAAGGCTGCATTAAGCATTAAAAAAGAAAAAAAAAAGGCAAATGCTCAAATTGACAAAGTTAATATCGTTAGAGCACAGCTGAAAGGATCATAAAACACCCAAGAAAAACTGTGTTTAAACAGTATTGTCCTGCTAACTGAGCCCATTGTCAGATGGATTCACTGAGCTCTGCTCTCCAGAATTGATTGGAATGTATTCTACAACCAGAACTGCAATATTGATCTCCCTGGGTGCCCTTTGTGACATTTGGTTTGCAAGGGAAACTTTCTAAATATGGAATTAATTCCTGAGGCTACCTTGGCACCTCTTGGGCAGCACAGACAGGACAGACTGGTAGACAGGATCCAAACTAAGAGATAAAACAGTGAGTGCTGTGTATTTGGAACACATTTGTTTTGGGTCCCATTTTAATTGTTAAAGACTCCCTGCAAAGTACAGCTGAATACATACAGAACTATTTATTCAGTCTCCCAGTAAAATTTTATCAAGGTTTAATCAACCAGCCAAGGTGCAGGATCTGCTTCCTCCAACCTTACCAGCTGTGAGTAACTGTTCTTTGACGTTTAACCTCCACTGATTTTTTACTTTCTTTCCAGAAGCCTAAAAACGAAAATTCTCATAAATTTTCTTTCAAACCCCAAGATTTTGTACACATCAGGGATGAAATTAAAGCTCTTGTTTAGAATATAAATGGGACTGGTTCAGTGAATATGTTAAGTACTCAACAAAGGGCATCCCGCCATGAAGCCTTCAGAGAGAAAGAATGAGAGCATGAGAGTGCAAGCAAGCTTTAACCTCTCTCCCTGGGCAGAATAATGGATTAGGATTTCCTCAGAGGCACTGATGGCCACGCCAAGATGTTAACTTACATCACAAAATGCACAGGGATTTTCATGGCACCAGAAAAACTCTACCCAAAGCAGCAGACATTGTCATCCAGGTTACAAAACATGTGGGGTTTTTTCAATTCAAAAAGCCTCAGTTCTATAATTAAGAAATCTCTTCATCAGCGCCACCCATGCTCATTCGACTCTCACAGTGGTTATAAAATGGGAACCAAAAAATTATTGAGAATATAGCTCTTATCAATTCTCAGGTATTTTCGATACTTTCCTAAATATGATACAATAGAAAGGAGGTGCAGGAGAACCAGTCCTCCCAAATACTGTAAATATTGTACCTCCCACAACACCAAGAGAATAACACAGGCTATTTTTTTCCTCTACTTGTTCCTATTCACTTCTCCCTTGCTCTTACAAGGAAACACGATCTTACAAACTCCTCCGAAGGTGAGCCGTGCTAGCAGCTCAAACAGCAAAGAGATTTAACATGAAGAGACTGTTTCAAAGCTGGAGAGCTTTCACTGAAATATGCAACCTAAATAAAAGCAGATCAATAATGTGATCCATCAGCCTTCTCGGGCTGCTTCACAGAACATGTGAGGACATCATTTCTCTCTTGCACAGATGAAACTGTTTGCTCTGTCACTGCCAATGTCAGACACCTGAAGAAGAGATTGGAAATACATTTTTAAGAGTGGATTTTTAAGAGTTGTGGGTCAGGGAACAGAGCTGTAATTTGTCAGGCTGCAGTAAAACGTGAACAGCACAACTGCAGAACATTCCTCTGGCAGCACGTCCCAACCTGCAGGATTCCTGCAGCTTTTCCGGATTGCTGAAATTCATCTCCTGTCTCTTTGCCTTGGAACAGACTCCCATGAAAGCCGTCAGGAACGTCCTCCTTGCCTGATTTCCCCCTGTGCCATCCGTCTTGTCTTCTCCTCTCTGCTCTCCTCGCACGCAACCCAGCAGCCCCCTGCTCCCTCCTCTCCCATCAGCGGTGGGTTGGGCATCCTTTCACTTGATTTTCTGATCTCTCAACCCATTTCTCAAAAGCTGTGATGCCCCTTTTTCCCTCTCTGGTCATGTTTTCATACACCTTGGAGTTCTGGGGCTGCGAATTCAAACTCCCTAAGAAAATAATTTTAGTTTTCCTTCAACCTGTTCTCCTTTTTCCTCTGATTTCAAGCCCTGAGAATAACACACTCTTCTCCCTTAGCATCCCCTCATCCCATTATGTCCTCCAATATTTCTCAACTGTAGCCTAACTTTAGTTATTTAGGAAAAAAAATCACAAATATCAATGCTAATATCCTTGTGATTTGTGATTTCAATACTCTTTCCATGACACTGACTGAATCCCATAGTCATATGCTAATAAACAAAAAGGAAGAAAAAATCTAACTCCAAAGGAGAATTTTCCAAGTATTCAGGCACTAACAGCATAATAAATTTTCAATTCTTTTCGGAGAGAAAAGCCTATTCTGTCACAAATCTGAGAAGCTAAAGGACCCCTCTCTATGCATAGGATTTTTCTCCAGATAATGTAACATCTCTACAGGCAGAATAAAAGCTGGAAGGATTAATTTCATGCTAAGCAACAGTACACAGAGGACAAGAGCTTCCCAAAGTAGCAAACAATCCCAAATCTCAAGTTCCAGCAGAAAAACGCTTTGGAAAACTGCACAAGTTATATCCACTACATGTATTCAAACAATGCAAAATGATGGGTGTGGTGAGGAGGGGGAGAGCGGAAGGAGGCTATTAAATCACCTTACCTGTAGTTCTGACATGTAATTTGTTATTTTTAATATCAAACATAGTTTCAGGTGTTTTATCTGGCACAAAGACAGAAAAGGTTCTTTATCATCTTACCTTTGCTGGGGTACAAGGGATCTTCCAAACTGGGTGCTACGGTAACAAACAACTCCAGCTCCCACTAGCTCAACTGAGAGCTACCTATAACACACATAAATGATTAAGTGATTGAATTAAACCTGATTAGCCATCAAATGCCTCTGCCATGGAAGGTACAACACCTCTCCAGCTTCTTTAAAATGAAGTCTAGAAAGTTAATTCCTCATGTTCCTCCACTTGCAGTTCAAATGCTGTTAAGATTCTGGATGGAATGCTCTCCCTTCCAAAGGATTTGTAAGTCAACAGCAAAGCTCATTTTGCCAATTCTACCCTCAGGCTTTCCACTTTGGAATAAATAAGGTCTTAATGTATATTTCTTTAGAAAAAAAAGACCACACCTTTGCATTAGTATCTATCTGCACCTACAATAGAGTTACTAGATCATCCATTGCAATTCAAAACGTCCCAAAATATGAGCAAAACCCCAAGGAAACCTGGAAGAGGAGTTACAGATTGACTCCCTTCCCTCGAAACAAACACCCAGGTTTCTTCCACTCAGGCAATACATTGCAGCAAGCAAAGCCACACAAGTGAATCAAGAGATCTAAATGAGGGATATTTGTTTTACGATCTTGACTGACAGTGAACTTCCACTCCTCTCTCTGCCTGCCAGGAGGTTAGCAAGAGCCAGTGAGTTGCCACCACATAAAAATCAAAACCAAGATATATATTTAGTCACTGTGGTTCAAGGAAAACGATTGCTTACGCTGGAAATAAATTTAGCAATTGTTTCCAGTTTCTGATTTTCACTGACTAAGGCACAACCCAGCTGCTTCACATTCCAGTAGCCTTCAGCTGTCTTTTTTCTCCACTCCTTGCCCACTTCCTTCTTACAACTGCTAAGACCATCTCAATCCTTCAGCAGTTATCCCACAGGCTGCATTTCAGAACACACCACCTGTCAACCTTACAAGGGTTTACAAAAGATGCCAAATTCTGCTCCTTGTGCCATTTTGTAGAAATCAGAGATCATTGTGTACTTGTATTTTACCTCGACACAAAACCAGCCTGAATGGCTGATGCTGTTTCAACAAGTTACAGTAAAACACACGTGGGATGTCACTGTGGGAGCAGTACACGGGAGGAAACGGCGCTAAAAGCCTGACTAAGGAAGAATTGGAACTGAACTGCCGCTATAACTGAACTGCCCTACCTTTGAGAGGTAAGTTTTTTAAAGGGTCTAATTTTCAGATTTGCAGATAACTCCTACTTTGCCTGAAAACCACCAGCAGAGAAGCACTTAAGCTGGTCAACTGCAAGATTTTCCAACCTGAAAGCCCTCGCTTATTATTGAGGAACATGGCACAGCTGTGAATGCACGAGAGAAGTGAGAGTCCTGCCTAGTAACCCACCTAAGCATGACAGACAAACTGTATAAAACCGTACAGGTATATAAAACAGGCAGGCTCATTTCCATAAAGTGATCCAAGACATGATGGCAGTTCAAAATATTCCCTCTGCAAAAACAGAATCTCCAGGAAACTTCACATTAGTACAAAAACATTAGCAGATGAACAATTCAAGATCACATAAACTGGCACGAAGGACTCCAGACAGAACATTAAATTTGTACAAAGATGGGAATAATGTAACCTCCTGAACTGTTTCTTCAATTCTGTCATTTTCTTAAGAACAGAGTTCTCCTGGGATTACCCCTAGATTTTTATCCCACCGATACTAAAGGGTAAAGAATTTGAGGTGAATTTGCTCATCAGGCACGTGCTCATGAGTTACAGGAAAAGCCAACAGCATTTTTGGTCTACTGGGAATAAACACATCCCACTGAGTCCTGAACAGAACAGAGATGACTGCCTGCACTCCAGGTAGCTAACACCTGAAACAGCTCTGAAACAACCTTTAGCAGGCAGCTGTTGGAAAAGCAGGTTCACAAGGGAAATGAAAACCCTGAAAGAAATAACAAGCCTAGGAGTGAAAACACCAAGTAGAATAAACCTTCAGAATATGGCACCCATATGTTCTTTGGCTTTAATAAAAGGGCATTTTTTAATGGACTTGTTTCACAAACAAGCTTTTGGTTCAGAGGTGATGGTGTCTAATTGCTGCCTTACTCTCCCTGAATGATGCAGAGTAGCTGGGTTCCCTGCAGCACATAATCCATCAGGTAAATAAAAACAGGAATTCATGTATCGCCATGGTAACAGGAAACCCAAGCAGAATCTGTGACCTTCTCTGCTCTTTCTTGGCATCCCTGTTTTGGATTTCACATCAAAAAGGGAGAGAGCAAATATTTTCTGGAAGCGAAGACAAAAAGTCACAGTTCTGGAGTAAGGAGAAGCCCACGGCCATTCCTTGTCCTCAAGCCAAGGAGGGTTCTGCTTTGGAAAAGTGTCTGGAAGTCTCCTGGCGGGAGCCTAACAAAGAGGGGCTCTGACACTGGCAAACCCCAAATACACCATCTTCTTCTGCATTACCAGATGGTTGCCCTTCACTCCAAAGCAGAGCTCTGAACTGCTCTACAGTGACCCTTCTGTTGATTAAACAGCAGCACTGAGAGGCTCCAGAGGGAGCCTTGTCTGCTCTTCCTCCATGGACAGGATGGAAGCCGTTATCTCTAATCATTTATTATTGTTTTTTATTGAGTGCCAACAAGGTGTTTCAGTTAAGGACGCAGGGAGCAGATGTATGAGGGTCTCCGGGGGTCTAACCCTGTAAGGGGTAACACATTTTTTCCAGCAGCCTGCCTAGACGGCCACACAAGTCAAACCAAAGCCCACTCCAAAGTCTGTCACCATGGCTTGTGACCAGGCAATAGCCTATTTTATTTATAATACATTGCACAAATTTCTGTCCCTGCAAGAAGAATAAATTCAAATGTTCACCAATGCACAGACCTTGGACCTCAGAGTATTTGTTTCCTGAGTCTGTATTCTTTGTTCTGCTACTGTACACGTTTTGACAAACATTACCCCCGAATGGCTGTGGCATTACAGGCCGTGTTTATTCGGTGACGCTATTAACCAAACTGTTTGTGTCAATCAGAAGTTCAAACACTCAGAAACAGCGATGGAGACGGTCCTGCTCTGGAACAGCTGGCTCCCAGCACTCCTTCCCTGCCTCTTCTCCTCCCATTTATATTTGGACCCTTTTTTTTTTTTTAATATCCTTCCTAAAGAAATGAAAGTACAAGCAGCTGAGAGAGGACAGATTCCCAGATTTACAGTTTCTCTTGTTTAGCAAATCATCACTGTGATAGATTTCCACTAGAACAAATGTGTCTTCATCAGGGCTTCTCCCACTGCATTTTCCAACTGCACGCTCACAGCACCGACCTGGGGCTGGATCTTGCATGATCCTTGAATTCTTCACTGGGAGCTCAGTGTGGCTGGTCTCTAGGTTGTGCAGGGTATGATTTTTATGTGGTATTTTATTGCTATTACATGGCATTTTATATGGAATTTATATTCGTATGGTATTTCTTGGCTGCCCTGTTCCATTGTTTATGGAACCATGATGAGTTTGTGCGTGTTTCCAGAGTCATCTTCCTGTGCTTGAACTCCTCACGCTGCCTCTCTGGTGTGGAGCTCGATTTACTATTCTCCCAGGGTTATTTACTGCACGCGAATAAACAAAACGTGATCACTTATTTATACATCTGTAATTACTGTCTACAGTTACTAAATCCCACGCCAGATTCACCTCCAGCATAAACAAGTGGCAATTATTCCAGAGCTGGCCCGAGGTCTGTGTACTCTGCTAACACCTTCCTCGCTCGCCGGAGAACGGGACGAGCAGGGAAAAGCTCAGCAGGAGCAAAGCGACGCGGCGATGCTGCCAAGGGCACGGCGCAGCGGATTAACCTGCGGTATTTCTGGAGTCACACTTGTCCCCCGATGCGGCGCACACTTGTTAGGCAGCAAGAGAGCGCGAAGAGCTGGGAGCACGCCGGGGGGCTGCGGGGAGAAGCCGGCCGGCAGGCTGCTCGCCCCCGGGGCCGCTCCAGAACCCGCAGCAGCCGCAGCACACACCAGGGCGGGATGAGCACAGGCAGAGGGCGATGGCACCGACCTCGCTCCCTGCGATGGGGGATCCTCCCTGCATCCGCGCCCGCTGCCCGGGGAAGGCGGGATGCTCCCCGCGGCCCTGCTGCCCTGCCTTCCCCAGATGGAGTCAGCCCAGCTACTCCCCCGGGCAAAATGCACAGAACGGCATTGATTTTTCTCTCTGCTAATTAAATGCAGCGTAATTAAACTACGTAACTTCGCTGCTTGATTTGCACAACACTAATTGAATCTTTAAGCGTACTACTCCCACTACAGAGAAAAACAGGGTCATTCAAGCATCTAGAGTGACAACTGAGAAGCAGGCACGACTCCAGAAGCACAGACAGACAATACGATCCGTGCTTGAGCGTTTCCTTGCGAGCGCGGGGGAAACCTCAGCAGCCTCCTCTGGCTCTCATGAGCATCCCAGGCAGAGCAGAAGAGGGAGGAAAAAACCTGCAAGCCCCCTCTGACATTTGCCCACGGACTCATTTTCTCACCCTGCACAAACACCAGGAGAGGAAAGTTGGGAGAAGTTGAAATCAGTCATTGCGCGTAGGCCCCAAAGCGCCGCAGCGCCCGGCTGGGCTGATGCTCATCTGCACGGCAAGGACGGAATGGGCGCAAGAACGTAAGAATTAAAATAAAGGAATTAGGGGGGAAACCCAGGAAAACAGCGAGGAAGAAGGAAAACGCGGAGGAGACACAAAGCCCGAGGCAAACAGCGCCCGGGCAGCGCAGCACCGGCCGCCGTGAGCACGGGCAGAGCATCTCCCGCGGCCCCCGGGCCCAGCCCCGGCCCCGCCGGCCGCCCGCGCTGTCAGGAGC